>JAQIWN010002392.1:0-16050 GCA_034699025.1 Entomobrya cf. arborea Gr-Col-00668 | reverse complement strand
GTGTCACTTTCGTGCCACTATTTTTTCGTGTCATAAACAATATATTGTACGAAGTTCACTCCGATGCATGCCCTTAAGGCTCGACAGACAAAGCTAATTTAAAGGCAAGACATTAGACTTATTAGACCAATTCATCGTTTTTGTGCATGTATTTTTTGGATGGGCTGTGATGTTTGGCATGCATTATCTTTTGTCAGATATGTATAAGAATCATTCTTTGATGCATCGGCTGAATGAAAAGGGTTAGTATTTGTGAATTCCAGATGAATGAAAACGTTTGGTCATAAAAAATATTTAATTGTCTCATTTTGTTTTATTTCTACACAACAATGCATTGCATGATTTCATAAGTTACTGGAAGGTCTTAACAAAAATAAATCAAACATCAAACCATTTTTATATCGATTAAAAGAAGGATATACATATACTACTCAGAAGTTTCTAATATCGAGCATAGTAATATATACTACAGTAATTAGAAGTATTTTGACAATTCAATCAATTGCTTTAAAAATACACAGTATGGCAGTGAAATTAAATTAGAAAATTTGTCACTTTGACATTGCTTCGGTATTAGAATCTTCAGTGTAATGCATAATTGACCATTGGGTTTAGTTTTGGCTTCAATTTTAATGCTTTCATTTAAATTTTGCATGTTTAATATATTATATTGCATTAAGCTTTAAAGATACGTAAATATAATTATTTGCTTTGATCAAAATTTGCTGTTTTAGAATTTCATATTAGGTCTTAGATGCTTTATATAAAATAGGTAGTGAACACTCCGTATGAATGTACAAGGTCCGTATATATTACATAAGTATTTCATTCCATCTTCTACCCTTCTCTATACTGTCCCTTCATCCCTTCTCTTCATTTTATGCCTTGAAATCAACTAAAGTCCATTCAAACAGTAAAATTGAAATAAAATCGGCCATCAACATGAGTATGAATGCAACAATGTATTTCTGTATTGTATGTTCTGTACGAGAAGGTTCGTATTCACATCTCGAATTCCGTGCCGCAAATGCAATGCAACACAGCCAATACTACCAGCATAGCAACAGAGAAAACATTGCCACAGAAAAGTAACACCGTTTTTCCTCCTAACGTGTTTTTTATTCCTATCCATTGCCATAGGATTGTTGTTAACGCAGTGGTCTGAGTGCCGTTCTCTTCGGAAAAACTCGATTAAATGGCCTGTGTGTGTGGTTTTGACAGCCATGACTACGCTCTCATTGGTTCGGCTTTGGGTCAATAATGGCTCCAGAGACGACGTAATGTCTCATGCGCCTCATCGGCAACATCCCTACATCTAGATAAACTTTCCTAAAGTTTCAACCTTTCTACTTTATATCATCTTTCTCCAAGCATTATAAAAATACTCAATGCAGATGAAATGACTCCAATAACACATTGATGTGAAACCTTGAAACTGCTAAAAGCATGCCAAGAAAACATGCATGTATATATGATAGGCTGCAAAAGAAGATCTTGAATGCAAATTGGGTATATTTATATTTCAACACATATTTTATTCATTATTACAAGTTTTTATAATATTCCATTTTGTCCAAGTTCTCTTTACATATTAGTAATACGAACTTACAATATTATTACATGTAGAGAGCTATGTATCTTAAAATTATAACATGTTATATTACAATAATAAAATTATTCAATAAATTGACAGTAAACAACGCTGTCGAACCTCTAAATAAAGATCTTAATTATGCTTCAATTTTAAAGTTTACTATCTGCTTATTATATATTATCTTAAAATACTTATTCTATATGTATAATTTAACAAGAATAATGTCAAAATTTTACAATCACATACACACGTCTACTTTGCACATTAACTATACTAAATTAGCTCAATTCCTAATAAAACAAAGTAAACCATGTATGTATTATAATATGTACAAACATAAGAAATGCGTATTATGTTACTGAGAATTCGCTATATTTGGTTAAAATACAATTAAAATTTAGCTCAAACAAATCTAACAACTGCTAGGATTTTACAATCAGAAAAATTGTTCTCAGCCAAGTGTTCTTGTCTATGTCCTATATTTATATCATACATATCTAATGGTCTAGTCATTAAGAAATAAAGTCTTGAGTACGTATAGTCGTTTTCATTCCTTCACCGGGATTTTAAATATTAGCTACAATTTTCTATATCAAAACATTCAGTATAATCTTTCGTATTTATGCATTGTATTTTAATTTTACGTTCCGTTCAATTTTTCTAATATATGGAACACATTACCCCTACCCTTAATCTACTACACCATTTTATAAACTAATACGTATATGATCATGGATGTATTCTGTTTTCGTTGAATTTTTACTCACACAGATTCGAATTTTCTGTCAATGTCAATGGTTACAAAAAAAACTTCTCAAATTTAGATAAAACGTCATACTTTCTTTTTATCTTAAATTTAAATTCTTTCCAATTTTAGTTTTACCTATCTTTGTGTATTGATATATATAATGCATACCTCTCTTGTATGATATCATAAAGTTTTTGTATACTTTCCATAAAGGAGAAAAAATTAGGTTCTATGAGCACTAGAAATTTGCGATGCATAAAAAAAGTGAACAAATTTGTGAATATGGGTAAAAATGGGTTAAAAAAAATATTCCAAAATTCGAGAAGATATACGGTAAATTACGCTTAGTAAATTAGAGACATACATATATGCAGAAATATCAGAATTGATATCGTATCTTAACACGTAATTAAGTGAAGAATAGAGAAAAATATACATTTTAAATTTTCATACAATATTCAACAATGAACAATACATATACAATAATCATAGTAATTCGATTATGAGAGGTTGATTCAATGTCCCTAATTAATATAATAATTTCCTCCATCTTCATTTAATTATGTATATACAATTAAATATAGCTTCTTGCTGCACCTGCGTAGAATACGTAAACATATGTATACGCCACGATGAAGAAATATACTCATAAAGCTAACGAAAAATTATTGCTACTGTCTACTGGACAGTTGTACAAGAAATATAACTACAGAAAAGACTGAAGAATATTTTCTTTAAAAATATTAGCGAAATTCAAACCATGCTTGGAATTTTATGTTAATTGTGAGAATACAAGAGAAAAGGTAAACGTGATGCATCGTACTTCCCAAAGACACTAAGTACGTACTTAAAAGATGAGTTAATAATATGTGCAATTTTAAGATTAAACCGGAAAAAAGCAATTACACGTATAAAACTTAGGGTAGGTAAATTACATCTGAAAATTATTAGCATTGCAAAGATTTTCCTGTTTTCATGGGAATTAGCCACCCGTGTGGGTCTGGGTTACTTTAAGGGTGACTTGATTGATGAATGCAAACAAGAATATTTTTTCATAAAGTATTTATTTTCTGAAGAATACACTGAACTTTCAAAAGATATTGGTTTGCAAAATCAGAAATAAGAGCTGTTTGAGTGCTTTAACAAAGGAATTCAAATAAATTTTAATACAAGAAAGAAACTAATTTACCTTCCTGATTTGGTATTATTTTCAGATTTAAAAAATATTGTGGGAATAAGTTTGTAATTTTGTTTTTCATGAAATCATATTTTACCAATTTTAAAAGCTAAAATTGTTCATTTTAATGTGTGTTATGTGTATTTTTTCATAAAAATGATTACATTTCATGCCGAGTTTTATCATATTTACTTCTTAGGTTCCTAAGATTTCATTCATCATACAAAATACATGTTTTGTAAATCTCTTTATAATATTCTGTATTACGCGCCAATGCCAATCTACTTAACTACGTATTTTGTCAACCACAAGATTCTCAATTATCTGTGAACTATCGAGCTACTATTACTATAATTTATCTAACATTGCAATTCGTTTAAAATCGTATATCATGTTATTTCGTGGGATAACTGAAACTTATTGATTTAAAGATAATGCACCGGTGCCACATGTAAAGTTAAATATCGATTTGTAAAGTCGAAAAATTAAAAACAGAACTAAACTTTAAATACGAATAAAATTCGAATTTAGGACTAAAAATCATGAAAACAAAAAGATATCACGAGCATTTTTGCTACAATGAAATATATGATTGCACAAATCGTATGTTTTTTGGTTTTCTTGATTGAATCATTTGCGGTTTTAGCAGAGCACAAAATGACATGAACTATTTTTGTAGCATCATTTTACCAATCTTGGTTCGTTTTACAATTGTCAAAATAATTGCAGCATATTTTGGGGCTACACTGTAGTCGAAATTAATGGATTTTGAATGTTAAAAACGCTTATTGATGAAAACGTAGTAAACAAGCCTGTAAAATGTAAGAATAAAAATGATTTTCTGTCAAAATTCAACTGGTTACCGCAAAATGCATATTTTATCCGCAATTTTAGAGATATTTTACAAAAATTATTAGTGTTGAGGGGATAAATTGTCAGTAAAAAAGCTACAGGACCGTAAAACCAACATAATTATGTGAGACGATGGTCTAATTTAAGGGAAACAATTAACCTGTGAATAAGAAAAAAGAAAGTTTCACTCCAACTTATTCGAAAACTTTGTGACTTATTCCAAATACGAATGAGGGTTTAACACAACGTTGGATTGCAAATTAGAGTATCTTTAAAAATTATATTTTGTGAGTTTGAAGACCCTATATTTTACCTTAGTCAATACTCAAAATTTTGATACGTTTATATATTTATGTAGCTTATAAACACCTACATAGATTCCTAATATATTTCTTACATTCATGTGCTATATATTTATAATCATTTACTTTTATATAACTATGTCGTAATCCTGAATTGTTCGAGGTCATCATTGACATTACGTATATTGGTTGCGTTTTATGTTGTACATAAATATTTATTACGTATATTTAAGGTATAATGCATAGTTGAACTCAACTTCCTGCACGTCAACATCATGGTGGCATCTACAGGACTTTCATGATTTTGCAATATCTTTTTGGTAGTGTTAGGTTGTCACTTAAACTAAAATCTAACTAGGTATCCTAACAATTAAATGTTGCACAATGTGTTTTACGTATATTGGTTGCATACATTCTTAGATTAAACGGTTAAACGTTACGTTCCAAAAAGTAAAAACTTAAATTATTCACTTTTATTTGGCATAGATGACAACGTGCCCCGTGAAATTTAATGTTTCAATATTTATGTGAGCTAGAATATTACGTATATTGGTTTCATCATAAACAGAGTATATTGAAGACATCCTGAAAAAATCACTTTTTCCCTATATCCTACCTAACATTAAGATTCAAAGTATTTACCTTCATTTCAAAATCAATACAATAAGTTATAGCTAAAATGCATATATGTATGTATTTTAACAATTATATCTCCGTCAAAACTTATAAATTTACTTACAATGTACAATTTTATACATTCGTACACATTTTAAGTAACTAAAAATATAAGTTATTTATTTATTTAAAGTTAAAATTACAAAATTATATTCGTCCATGTAATGTCAACTGGTATTCAGTTACGTTAATTTTTTAAAGTTAAATATCATCGGGATCAAGAAATGCTCTTGTTCAATCATTCTCCTTTCTTTCTGCCAAAACAATTTTTTTAATTAGCACACAAAACGGAACTAAAACTATAAATCCGCTCTTTTCATTTTGGCATATTCCATAAAAAACAAAATACATGTATGTAGTTCTCGTTCATCGTTGTTGGCGTGTAAAACCACAAATCGATGATAATAACAATAGTTTTATTATAAATATGTACACATATTATATAAATGAATAACAATAATTATAATAATTACAGCGAGTATCTTGGCTGAAAGAAACTTAACAAGTAATGGCACAAATGAAAGTTTCGAAAAGTTTCCTGAAAACATTCATAACAACCTTTTACTGCACAAAATAATCATTTTTAAAATGTTAGTTCCCTTCTCTTTCCTCTAACACGTAATAAATGTTTTTTCCCTTAAAACAGTTGCAATAATAAAAACCTATACATTTGAGACCTTTTTTATATTTTAAATCATCTGCTTCTAAATATATTTACACCTAAACACTATATTATACTCACGATCAGATCATCTAAAAAGTTGTATGCTTAATGTTAATTAGAAATTAACTGATTATTCTTTTACTTCCTAATAATATATAAACCACGCCAAGCCCATTAACACAAAAAAGTGAGACTGTCTGTTTAATGGGCGAGGCCTTTTATACGTATAATACGGTTTCGAACATTTGGTAAGTGGATTGCTTTTGTTTTTTGTATAATGTATCTTTGTTTGTATCTATTTTTATTCTGAGACGAAACGCATATTTCTCTTTTTTTTAAAATTTTGATACCTTTTACATTCATAAATCGACCATTGCACACTCGACGCTCGGGTACTAAAAAAATCGATTATCTTGTGTTTTTTTAAAATTCTTCAGTTAGTTCTCATAGCTTTTCTTGTTTTTTCTTTATCTTATTAACGACAGATGGGTATTATTATTGCTTCCCGTCGTGGTGATGTTATTGGAGGCTTGCTTATGTAGGTATATTGCTATTGCTATTTAAAACAAGAAAGGAAGAAAACATTTCAACTCAGTTAGCAATCAATTTACTTTGGTGGAGGTGAATCTATGGGTGAGATCCTATCATCTTTCATTAAAGAATCGGCAGATCCTGAAGGAGATGACCCATGATGATTCAGCCTTCCAAGACCAGCCAGTCCAGCCATTCCTGGTGGAACTCCAAGGCCACCAAGGCCTGCCATACCACTCAGGGCATCCCCATTTCCGAGACCAAGAGGTAATCCCATTCCTGACAGTCCGCCAAGTCCCATGGGAAGCTTGCCATTCTCATTGGCTCCCAGTGAGCCCACACCCCCTACAAGACCAGAATGGCCAAGACTGTGATGATCCTTCATAGAGGAAGACCCACTACTGCTGCTGCCGCCATTACTACTACTACTTCCTCCGCTGCTTTTGCCCGAATCCTTTGAACTTTTGTCTTCTCTATCACCTCGATCTGATTTTGAAGGTCTGCCCTTATCATGCTCCTCTCTCTCCCGTCTGGCCTGCTCATTGATTTCCTTTACAGCTCTTAGTTCCTTTTTGAGCTTCATGCGTCTGTTCTGAAACCTATTATAATAAAATGCAAATGTGTAGTCAAGTGTAAGCGGATATGCAAATGGCAATATGAATTAAAGCAAAATTAAATTAAATTATAACTACAAATTAAAGAGAAAGAACATTAAATATGGTGTCACATACCAGATTTTTATTTGACGTTCAGTGAGACAGAGAGCATGGGCGATTTCAATGCGGCGTCGACGAGTGAGATAATGGTTAAAGTGAAATTCTTTCTCCAGTTCTAATGTCTGGAAACGTGTGTACGTTTGACGACCTCGTCGACGGGGACATCCATTCGGGCCTGTTGTCCAGCAATCCAAATCTGTAATAAAATACATTAAAACAGCCATTCTCATTAAAATTTATTGCTCGCTCTACAAATAAACAAGTACTCATCATTACTCATCAAGATACAATAATAGTCATTTTATTCCACTATAACGCATTTTATATTGCATCGCAGTGGCTTTGTTTTATCGTTATCATTCCAAAGGGCAGTTAAGCTGTCTTAAGGAACCATAAAATAGCTATATGCATGGGTTCTCATTTTCGACTGCTACCGTCAACTCATCTTAACATCTCTCACTGTTGTATAAAAGTCGTAGTGATATACTTTTAGTCACAATTTTTGGGACACGTCTTCTACAATAAGTAGAGCCATTAATTTAGCCTAAATGGCTTTTTCATTAATCGAGCTGTCATTAAAGCAAGCATAAAAATGGTTTAAAGGGAGTTTAGTTCTCTAAACCTGAAACAAGGTTTCTGCTTTCTTTTAAGTAGAAGGACATCACATCATCTCAGGTAGCCTGATGGCTCATCATGGCATAACTTTTTATATGCTTTAATGTGGTAATTTTTACACAAGATAATTCTTTTTATAGGTCGTTTGATGCATAATATCATGCCAGAATACACCAAGTTGCAAGGAAGGAGCAGAGAGAGCAGAACGTTAAGATAATACAAGCTATAGGTTGATCTGTCGTTGCTGCTCTTTACGTTCTTCCTTTTTTCGAAAATGTCAACCAAACAAGTACATAGATATGTCTGATGACAAGCATTGATAAAAAAGTTGTGGTCACATTGGACAGCTTTGAAAGCAGTATATAGCAGCAACTCTATTCTTTTTTTAAAATTTATGTTGTGAAGCTGTCTTTACAAAAAAATATCGTACAAGAACATGTCTTAACTAAAAAACAAGAGCAATAACCCGTCACATGTAAACTTTTACCACATGACTATTATAAGATGTGAAATAATGTCTGTAGTGGAGTACTTAGATGCTACCACAGTAAAGTAACTTTGAAATCTAATAATAAAACATCATTACAAAAGTTTCTTTTTTCATGTGTTATGTGGTGTAATGAAGCGAAATGCGTAATCCGTTTTCCAAAGTTAAATTTGTTTTGAACGTAACTTTTAGGAGGAAGACGATGGTTTGGGTGTGAGTGTATTTTGTACATAGTTTATATCAAAAGATACTATCTTGATTTCAACGTCAAAATAAAGTAAAAAAGTGCACTTAATACTTATAAAACTCCGTTAAACTAAAGACACAATGAGAGAGAATTGCATTTATTTACACCATTTCAGGTAATAAATCCTTCAAAGTACATACATAGATGACAAAACTTGGAAATTAAATGGAGAAAGTTTTTATGAGCACATTTCAACAAAGAGCTGCAACATCTTTGTTAAAATGCTATAGAGTGTCTTAACTCGAACATTCGTAACGATTCGCTCTGTCCTTAAAATACGAGTCACGTAGTCGGGTAAATTGATAGCTATTTCTTGCAATACAGAGACTGAGCTATTAAGGTTAAAAGACTTCTCTTGTGATTTTAAACTAATTAATAATTTCTATGTTAAATGAGTTTAACAACAGAAATCTTAACCATAGTATTTATGAATGCAGCAATAACATCCGATTTTAATTTTTTGCAAAAAATCTTAATTACGAATTATAAAAAGCTACTGTATGTTGGTATTTAGGTTGTGTTTGCAATTTTATGATTCTCTGAAAAATGTAGTTAGTTAACTTGAGCTCCATTATTACCAGTCAGATAGGACTATTTAACATAAAGAAAATATTCGTTGGGAGGAAATGCCACTGTAATGGATGATGAATTGATACGAAATGGAATCATTTTTTAAAATGCATAAACCTATAATGTACGATAAAGGCCACCCAGAATCAAGAAAGCTTTTGCCATATGATTAAGGCGGAGGACTAACATCACTCGTTTTATATTCATTAAATTATGCCTTAATTGAAGATAACCATTTCTTCATGAATCATTATACCCAACCATATTTTTGCCAATATTTTATTGGACATTTTTAAAAACATCCAAGCCTATAATATTACATGTAATAATGAATAAAAATTTGCCGTATCTACACTAATTATTCAAACTAAAAATGTGTAAACTGGATTTTCCAGCTATAAACCGAAACTGCTACAGCTCAAGCTCATATTTTTACTTTGTTATACTATTTTTCTACTAGATTATGTACATTCACAGAATTTAAAAAGAAGTTCATCTTAATTTTATGCAAATTACAATTTTATGATGGTGTGTACCACACAGACAAATCATAATTATTCTTGTTACGACTTTGCCATTATATCATGATGAAGTAATTAACTCAATTGACTCTTCAAGCCCCACATCCAACATTCAAACGAAGTATACAATTTTAAACGTTACCTACCGGCTTCTCTCTGGTCGGTACGACTTTCGACAATAATCGGCAGTTGCAAATGCACCGAATTACCACATTGATGATGATGTATGCTTCACGTTCTTGTCATGATTAATCTGACTTATTTATGAACGAGATATTATGCATGTAATAAGGCTGTTCCTCAGAATACAAATTAAGAACCATTTTTTGAGGTACGTGCAAGTACAGGGCAACATATAAGTATTTCCCTATTCCCTAACCACTCAATTTAGCCTTGATGGTTCAGCCTTTTCGTTCACAAAAATATCGTTCTGTCTATTAAGAATTAACATTGATCTAAGACACGAATAATATGCTACATTTGTCGGACATGGCTACTTGGACAAAGATTCCTTTCTGTGCAAAAGTATTCATATCATATAACATAACTATCATGACGATGACGGTCAACATGATCTTTGATCGTATGAGCAGCTTGGTAACGAGCTGTTATAAATCTAGTCATAAATTTAAAGTTACTTGACTGACTGGCACTGACAACACGGTATGCCGATGATGATCGTCATCATTTTCATGTCATAACCAAAAGAACTAGCCTTTTTCAAGAAATTGTTAATAAAACTAGCGACTTCATAATGAAAACCACATGGTCAACTGCGTCGACAGTTATTATATCCAATTCTAACTCCATTACCATGGAAAAAATGGCCATATTAGATCATCATTAAACATTATGGGTCACATACAAGTGCTTTAAAGCCTGCATGCATAGAATATTTTATTAAAAGTGACGATAACTGGAAGAATACTATTTTCCCTTTATGCCCAAAATTTTTCTCTTTTGATGTCAATTTTGAACTGAAATGAACAAATGGACATAATGCATAAATTCATATGATTCAAATAAGTATAATCCTATTGCTAACGTTACTAGTTACTATTATATCCCCAGTAAACACAAAAATCTGGAAAGTACAGCAACTATCTACCTATACGTATCTATCTATTATATGAATGCAATGTATGTAAATGTAAAATGAAACTAAAAAAGTATAAAATATACCGCAACTGCTTTATTCTCTACTTTGTCACCATCACCCCATTCGGGAATGCATACACCTGAATATAAAATGTTTCGTAAAGATACACTGACAATAAGGACACGACACGACCGCGTATTATGGCATTTTGACATTACTATATTACAACAGAGCAACTATAACTATGTGATAAAGTTCTTTTCATAGTCTCGTCGTAGGTATTCGAAGCATCCACTTCACAGAAATAATGATGCAATAACAGCAGGTAACTATAAATGTCCAGCTAGGAATACTGACCATTAATAAGCGAGAATGGTGAATTATATTATTATTACAGCCATTCAGCCTGGACGTTGGTCATTGTAGCAAAGAAATGACAAGTTGATCATCAAGTCTACCATAAAAACATTAAATGGGTAGTGAAGAGACATTTAATGGCCAGAAAAAATCTGTCTTCAAGAAAGAAGGAGAGAGAGAGATGCAATGGGAGGAAGAAACTATTCACCTAGCCATAATAATATATTTCCCAATTACCCATTATCGTTATTATTACTTTTATTGCTGCTATAATGGCCATCAAGTTAAGCCTGAGGAAGTAGTTACGTGATGCGGAATGATGCTCGTAAAAACGTACAATGTGAATAAAATAAGCCCAAGCCCAACGGTATGTCTCTCTACAGAGAAGGGACATACTATTCGACTCATTCGACTATAGAAGGAAACATTTTGATCTTCCTTTTAGTATGAGACACATGCATGTATGTAAGCACATATACAAAACTAACTTTTTATTCAATGCATAATCCATATTCCCCTTTTTACCTCTCTGAAATCTAATTTTTATCATTACACGCACGGCTATCATTTGCACTTATTATGTGAAAATATGTGTTGAACTCATACCCGTTTAAAATCTTTAAAACATTATTTTTGTGAGAATAGTGTTGACCTTGACCCCTTTGTTGCAATGCTTTGTAAATAAAACTTTCACAAATACTACGGTTTCGATACTTATGTTCATGTTGGACTACATCAGAAGAGAATACATTGAATCAAGCCATTTAAATTGGAATATCTAACATAATGCATTACTTAATCATACGAAACCCGGTTACTAACATTGATTTCTTTACATCCTTTCCCTCTTTTTCTTATCAAAATGACGACAATGACAATCAAACATGTTGTTCTGATATTGGAGCTTCATTAAGAAAATGAAGAAGTTGTCTCGTCTCTTTGCTATAACACGAAATCTTAATGCAATACCTGTGTACTGTGTACACTTTCGGTTGTTCAGTAAGGTTTTCACTGGAGACAAAAAATCATCAATCCCATTGAACAGCAACTCGATTGGCTCTTAGTCTTATCACGTTTCCAGACTTCCTACCAAAAGATATACAGGCAGACATTCTATAGCTTACTTACTTCAATTATAAGCTACTAGGCTCATGCTTCGTCTTATGTATTTTTTGCTGATTGAAGGCTAAGGTGATGGTAACGATAATATAACCCAGTTTACGCATATTCATGCACAGGTATATTTTTGTTCTTTAATAACTTATCCTCCCATCACCTTCCCATTTCCATGTTGGAGTCTTGTTTTAACCGAAACTCATTGTTCTTTTTCTCCTGCACTTCTCATTTCACTATGAAGACATTAAAATTTTATATCGGTTTACTACTATACCTGTAATCATAAAGCAGCCAAGATGGAGTTATACTTACAAACCAGCATTTTAAAAAACTAACTACAATATTGCATCCGCACAATATCAGTGTTATTGCTATATTTATGTTCACTGTTACATTGTAACTGCATTATACAACCTTCGGTATGAACTCCATTTGTGTAAAATAAGAAGCATGTGTGTGCAACATCATTTTAAATCGTTTCATTTTACGATAATTACCACCTCCTGGTCAGTGCGTACATCAAAACTACTTCTTATTGCTTGTATCATGTTTTCTTCTGTTCGGCCTTTTTCTTAAAACCTTTTCAAGGAAGGTACTGATCCGCGCTTTTGTCTACGGCATATTCCCATAAAAATGATTGTGCCACTACCACAACTACTTATTTTTGACTCACTTAACCCAAGATTTATTAGTTTTCTCTCGTTTTCTATTCGAGTGCAAGAAGGGAGGTAAGACCTTAAAAGAGCAAGAAGGCATACATCTTTCTTGGTATTCAGATCCCCTAAAAACACCGATGTGGCTTGCCTTGCCATACAAAAAAAACAAGCTGCAGGCAATAAAAGCAATGCAATGGATCATTGAATGTCAACGGGACCGTTAAACTTATAATTTAGGTTCCTTAGCCACCTCTTTTTAACAAATGCAAGTCTTTTGACAAAGATTTGTGTTCTCCATTTTCGTTTTCCATGTAATCTCCATTTTTATAAATTATTCTCGTGACATACTCCTTTTCACTATATTTTTTTTGCCATACAAACAAGTACAAAAATATAATGCTTAAAGTGAGATTCCAGAAACTGTTATCGAATTCAGTTTTTTTTCTAAAGTCTAATTCACAAAAGAATCCATATCATTTATGCTCGCATTGCACTGAAGCTGTTATATAAAAGAGATTAAAAACGTTAAAGAATTTTATACTGACAGTTAAGATTGCATTTTATGAAATTAATGGTAGTGAATTTTTATTATCCCAAAAGTCTTATGAAAACTTCACAGTCAGTTCAGTTGCAAGGGAAAAAAATAATTGGAAGATGAAAACCTGTCCTCTCTATCGAGCTGAGATTAGAAGAGAATGTGAAGCATAAAAATGTACACCGCACCACTACTACTACGCAACTTTGTGCGTAGAGATACCGATACACAAAAGCCAAGCAAAGGAGGATGTACTCAGAGGACATGCGTAAATAAATGAGCATCCCATTTCTTCTTCAAATATTTCCTTTCATTTCTCAACCATGATAGTGCGTAGCAAGCAGCTAGCATCATCGTCATCACAAAAAAAAACTTGCCACATCTGTGTGAAACGGCATACTCATAGCAAACATTGATGATTATAATGATGATGATAAAGCCCAACAGTTTATGAAGTAGAGTGCGAGTGCAACCAAAATATTGAAGTCAGTGTAAACTGGAGTATAGGATGTTACATACTATTGTTGCTACTATACTAACTGCAACTCGTTTACTGACAAGAAAGGTAATCTTTTATACGTTTTTCACGTTCATCCAGTCAGTCATGGTCCATAAAATGTGCTTATTTCAAAAGAAAATCACCAAGATATCCAAATTCTATCAAAGGGAAACCATTCCAATGGAAATTCAATGGTTCAAATGTCATCTCCTCGTGAAATCATTCAAGTAAAGAGGGGAAAGAGAAAACAAAAGTAAATTTCTAAAAATGCAGCAGATCGAGTGCAATGTGCAATGCTTGCTGCTGTGCTATTTTGGGGTGCGATGTAGGCAGATGCACAAGTACAACACTTGTAATGTAATGCAATGATATGCCTATTCTGGCACATTCTGGGAATTAGAAATGTCTACCGTATTAAGAAAGCGAAATGTCTACCCCATCCACTCGACATTTTGTGAATATGCCATATTTTGTATTTATATATATTTTTGAGCACAAGACTTTTGGGTATTCACTGCATCCAAATGTAATGTGTATTTTTATGTTACTATTTATTATAGAATATCTATATCCTGATAAAAAAATACGCACTTTTTCATATCAAACCACACGCACATTACAGGCTCAGCATGAATCTGAATTGACTTAGGAAATCAATAGTTTTTTTTCAGTTACACTTTACCTTATTGAGTTTACAGCATTGCTTTTTACATAACAAGCATAACATTGACTATTTTCACTTTCATTTGATGAGCACACGGCATCGCATATCATGCAATTTAATTTTTCACGAGTAAAATCTGCACGCAAGTTCCCTGCAGATATTATATCAAAACTTAATGCAGCATAATAGGGTTATAGGGTATATATATATGTATACATACACATAGCAAGTTTTTTCGTACCTTAAATTTTTGATATTTAAAAAAAAATTAAATCTTATTATTATTCTTGTCATAGAGAATGATGTTCTTCATTCTTACACTTATGATGTATGTTGTGATAAGTCGTTGTTATCTTAATGACGATGGCACAACATACAGAAGAATTCCATTAACATAGGATATAAAAGTATGAGTGTATAAAAATATGCGAGGAATACAGAACATCAAAATATCAATCCTTAATGCTCTTGTTACTATTACTCTAACTGTTAGAGTTATTTTTATATTGTAATTGTAATAAAAATGTTTGCATGTTGTTTGCAGAAGAGCGTTACAGATTTGTTAATGGAAGGAAAACTAGTAAACAGAAGAGAGTGAATCATATCAAGCTGCTGGATGGAGCATTCCCCGGGAACTGATGCTACACGCTACACTGGATGTTCATGACGAGTAAAGTGACTGGCTTTTGTAAGCTATGTCCCAAGTAGTATAACAACTTCTTCGCTCACACCCAGAGAATATGATGGTAAGGGTTTCATTTCTTTATCAGAAACAATGTTGAGAATGAAGAATAGTGCATTTTCATACAAGAAACAAGTATATATATGCAATATTATATTCACATGGGAAAAGAGTGAAGGAGGAGCCAGCCCGTAAAATGATTTATGGTCGGTACGTGAGCATAAACTCCTTGTTATATTTCCCCACAAAGTTTACTTCAATGCTTTTTCCAGATACATTTACACAAATAAAAGTCGAATTTCATTTTAACTTAGTATTTTCTCCCTCTTAAATATCAAGTCATATTATTTGATGCCTATAGATTCTAAAATGTTCATTTCAAATGAGCACAAGTTATAATGAAAATGTTAAATGTGAATAAATTATGTCTGAAGCATGTTTGATATTTTTATAAGCTAGAAACACACATAAATGTAAATGTTTCGATTTATTATTCTCGAACAATTGTTAGATTTGTAAATATAGCTAATTTTTATTGGTTTTTCGTTGAATCCTTTCGCTAAATAAAGGAATGAATCTTTATCGATTTCAAAAAGTTTAGTTATTAAGTGCCAGAATGGTACTTTATAAAATCGATGGGTGATGATAGGGGAGAAAAGTCTGTCCGTCTGTCGGTCGGTCTGTGGTCACCATATCTTCCAAACGGTTTGACCGATTGACATGAAACTTGGTATACAAGTTAA
>JAQIWN010002391.1:0-16054 GCA_034699025.1 Entomobrya cf. arborea Gr-Col-00668 | reverse complement strand
ATTAAAAGTTTTGATTGGGACACATTCTGTGACAAAATGATGAATACTATCACTCTTGTTACATAATGCACAGAGTGAATCTTCATCAAAATTATATTTAAAGGTTTCACAATAAATCGTGTTCGAGTTCACTCTGAACTGAGATATCAATGATGACATTTTATACGATAAACGCAATTGTAAGTACTTTAGAGGAAGTGGCACCTCATTCATTAAGTTTAAATAATAAGCATTTTTCTCCGTCTTTCCCAACTGTTCGATGTTACTAGCTCTACTGTTGTCTATCACAGACTGAAGTAATGGGTTTACAAAATAAATAAATTTTTCATATTCTTGCACATTGGCTAAAAACGAGAACCCATATCTATCATAACTAGAATTCATTTGTCCTACCCAATTTGACTTTGAGTTGGGAGTTAATTTGTGATCCTTTTTCATTGCGAAAAAAGCACTTTTTTGCGTAACGCTCATCATCCATTGATAATAATCTCGCCCAATATAAGACAGCTTTTTAAATAACTGCAACTTTAAGTTGTACTTGTCCTGTGTCAAGTCTAATAACACTCCCCGATGTTACCCTGGAAATTCCAAATAACCTCCTCAAGAATTTTGATTGGACTTTTTCAATTTGATTGAAATGCTATATGCCCCATATGTGACTGCTATATAGTGTTGTTGATGAAATGAAACTGTCAAACAATTTTAATCTGGACGACAAACTTTTCATTTTTCCATGACCAATAATTTTCCACACACTTGAAGTGGCAGCCGTACCCTTGTCAGTAAAATATTTGCTTGTTATTGTGAACACTCCAGACGAGTGAAAAGGAACACCTAAGTATGTGTATTGCTTAACAAATTGTTAAGCAATACACAATAATATGAGACTGCGGGATGATGCATATTAGCGAAACAGTTCGTCCATTTACTGAACGAGTTGAAGATAATTTCCAAAAAAAAATTCAAACAGCAGTCATGAAGCACATAAAGCAATTTCCTATTCATGTTTTTTATCACATAATCCAACTTTGTAACTACTGCCAATATTTAGATGAATAGAAAAGCAATAAATTGCCATGTGGCGTGTTATTTAGTTTTAATGACTGCTCTCCACGACTCCATAGATGTAATAAATTTAGTTCTCCGAATTAAAACTAAAGTAATAAATTTTTAATCAATCCAGATATATACTTCCATTACGAATAGCGGCTACCATACATAAGCTTTACATGCAGCTAGAATATAACGTTACATGGTTATCGGTATTTAAAATTTTTTCACAACTTTCTTTTTAATAACCGGTGACTCGCTAGATGGATCGAAATAGATCATATGACTATATTCGAAATATTTTTCGAAACTAAGCTTAATATAAAATTACTCTGTAATATCATCAAGCTTATATTTTAAAAGAGTTGTTTACAATTTATTGTGTGTTCGAAATAAACATTTTTCTTGATCATGCTTTAAGAAGTATTGTTTGGTACACCAATAAATTAACTTATTAATTTAAATTAAACTGAGTAGTTTATGAAAACATAAAAACTGGGGAGGCTTTTTGACGTGCAAGGTTTATACATATTTTAATTTTCAAATAAATGATTTATTAATCTATTTTACTAATTGCATTTCACATCCTTAAAGCTAACTAAGCATCCGTCCATAAGCCATAACCTAAAACTTTTATTAAATACATACTTATAGATTTGTTTTTGTGACAGAAAAATTACCAATAAAATATAGAATTAGTACACAGCAATAAATGGTGCATGTTTACTTTTGTAACAGCATCAAGCTTACAGTTTGACTTATTGCACAATCTTGTATATTTAAGGGAGTTAACCGATCAAGAAAATTGGATCCCCCAAAATATATTTTAAAAAGAGGACAAGAACTTATCCACTTTTGAAACCATTTGTTTTTTCTCAAATCATGCCTTGCATTTATTTTTCTGTGAACTGCTCTTGATACTTCATTCACACTTGCAAGCATTCCAAAGCCAAATATGATAATGGCAAATACGACAACTTGGCTCCAAGCATAATACAAATTGTACCAAATGGGACCACCAGTGTCTTTTCCAGATAAAAAGAAGATTGTGTTGTTGAGACACGCCATTTGCACGCCAATTAGACATGGTATGACGCAACCGATCAGAAATTGAGAGACATTGATCCGATAATAAATGGACAAGATCTGTAGTTGTCGGTGAAACAATGTGAGCTTCCAAATTGTTTCGTGTTTGCTAGCCCACAAAAGTTCCCTGTTTCAAAATTATTCAAAATTATTAATAAACAATACACTAAAAACCACTCACTTTTTCATTTTCTATTTATAATTTTGCAACATAACTTACTTTCCAAAAACCACAATATTAACATTAAAGCAGTTTCCTTCCACAACGTATTCCAAAGCAAGTTCAAACAAACATCCAGCAAGCAATGGAGCCCAAACAAAATATGCAGCAAGAAATATTCCTATCTTTACCACAACTTCATTGAAACTCCAGTTTGCCCCAACATAATAGCCAAGTCTATCATCCAAACACTGAGGACTTATCCAATACCCAACGTAGGCAGGGAAACAAGGATTTCGAAGTATGTCCAGATTATATACGATTGGTAAGGCTATTGAGGTAATTGTCAGCAAATATATTATACCACGAAGAGAGAAGTCTGCTGTTAATGACTTTTGAGCATTTTCAATTTTTGAGCCTTGACTGGAATGCTTTGATGCTTCTTCTTCTAGTTGAATGAACCCGTTAAACAGCTGGACGACATCTGAAAGCCGTAGACAGTTTACAAATTGGAATATTAGGGTTACCAGCCAAGTTCCAAGCATCATTATACTGTGTGTGATGACCATAAGGGAGGCACCCTTAAGACACCATAAAACTTGGATTAATGCCAAAATAAAGTACAACGTTGCAACTGTAATTCGAAAAATTAGTATTCGTTGTTTTGTTTTCATTCGTAGTTGATTTTTAGACCAATTCCATTCAAATGGAAGTCCACCGCACCAGTCTGCAATTTGCAAATTAAATTTAACGTCTTCAAGAAGACCGCTTTTTCCAAGTAGCTTCATTGTAAAGGTAAGACGTTTCGACTGTAGAAAGAGTGACCACGAAAGCTGCTGACAGTTGTTAAACCGGAGACAAACTGGATAATTTCAATTCAAATTATTTTCTGTCATTTTAATATAAGGCTAGCAGCAAAAACAGAGAGCTAAATGTTTTCATAATTAGCTAAGTGAACGTCGATCTCGTATATTTTTGAAATAAGTAATAACACAGATTTAACTTAAAGCCTGGTAAATTTTCAAGTCTTCAGTGTTTGTAGCGCTAACCGTAAGTTTTAAATAATTGAAACAAATGAAAGCGCCAGCACAAAAACTGGTTAGCTAAAATCTAAATTGAGTTATTCATTGCATAGAGTGCTTCATTTTGCTTGTTTTGTGCATTAACCGATAGTTACGATGAAAACTCCTACTAACGTAATAACTGATAATATCGTCTGGAAATTTTTCTATATATGAAAATACGAGTATTTTAAAATAAACGTTTTTTAAGCGCTGATAACCCAGTTAAATATTTATCAAAAAATACATTATATCAAAACTAGTTTACAAAAAGCAGGAAGCTATGCATAGCCAGAATATTGAAAAGCTTATAACTGAGAGCGAATAAAAATGAAAACAGCATTTTCAAAATCCTATAATCAGAAGCAAACCGTTGAATTTTTCCAAGCATTAGTAAAATGTTTTATTATTTTTATCACATAATCCGAATAAAAAAGCAAAAAATTGCCACGTGGCGTGTTATTTAGTTTTTAATGACTGCTTTTCACGACTCCATAGATCTCATAAATTTAGTTCTCCGAATTAAAACTAAAGTAATAAATTTTTAATCAATCAAGGTATATCCTTCCATTACGAACAGCGGCTACCATACGTAAGTTTTACATGCAGCTAGATTATAACGTTACATGGTTATTGGTATACGTAATTTTTCAATTTGTTTGACTTGCTACATGGCTCGAACTAGATTACATTATTGACAATGCAGGAAAATAAATGCTTACTGTGTTTACTTTCTTATTATGCGATACCCTGCCAATGTTTACCCACTGGTCTGTTTTATTATTTGGCATCAATTCAAGCTTTGTTAGTCTCTTCGTAAAAAAACGCTTTAGTATTGACCTGAATTATTTGTCGGTCAAGTATACAAATATTGGTTGGAAACGAAATGACCCTAGCACGTGAAAAAGTAATCTTTTAATCCGTTGAAAAAAATTACAAATTAAATAGTTTGATTTCTATGTTTTCTGTTTTTTAAGATTCCTGTAATTTAAATAACTGCTCAAATTCCAATACAAGAAAGATGATAAATATTGCAGACGACATTGTATAGTTGGTCAAGTAAATGTTTGAAGCTTAAGTTAACTCAGTTAACTTAAGTACTTGCATGTGTTAAGCTGTTTAAACCACGAAATATAGTTTTTAGATTATTAGGATGATGTCCATTTCTCTTATATGTGCAACAGCTAAGCACCATATAGCCAATTTGAATAGTTTACAAGGCAAATATTTATTGAATGTTTAGATACAATTTGACTTCCAAGTACAACGTTTACTTATCTAAATGCACGAACAGAAAAATGATCTAAAACTTGGTGTGATGTACCATCCCGCAATTCAATTTAAAAAAAATTAATTTCATCATTGATTTGTTTAGAATCTTGTGAAGAATCCGTAAAAGATTCAAAGTCGTTTTGTCTTAAGGATAGTAGTGTTTATATCTTTAGCAAGTTGAAAACCACTTTGTCCATCTAATTTATGTAACTTGGATCAAAAATTTACCAATTGGTTCAGATGAATTAAATAGCCATGCCAAGTTTTACGTACTGCATTACTGTTTTACTTCTGTCGACTTAATTTTAGCACATGCTTGGAGAAAAAAATTAACACAGCATTCTAAAACGTACGGAAAATTATGGGGTACTAATAAAACCCACCATCGAAATTCACAACCCACAACCAAATTCCACAACCCACGAATTGCATTGGGGGTTGGATGCTGACTTCCACTTGTTTTGTGAAAGCTGGCAGCTTAGTGTGTGGTGGATTTCTCTTGTTGTTGTGGGTTTTGGATGTTAGTTGTGGATTTTTTATTGTAGGTTGTAAATTTTGGTTGTGGTTTTGGGTTGTGGATTTTGGTTGTGGGTTTTAGTACTACCCAAAAATTATGTGATCAAAATTTAAAATTCCAAAAAATTCAAACTTGGTCGCGTAATATGCCGAAGAGTTAGCAAACTGTTAACTGGAAACATGATAATTATATTAATCTTTTAATGTTTCAAGGCAACGATGTTGCATTTTATTTTTAAAGTTCGGCAAGCAATGCAAATTTTGTGTAATCAGCTAATCTAAATATTTTGTCTTGAAAGTGTGTTGAAAAGAATGAATAATGATAAAAGAATGTTTTATAATCACAATAAAACTAATCTTGTTCAATTAAAATAAATAAGAAACCATTTCCATTACTTTATGGTGTTGTGTATTAGTGCAAAATAAATAGTTAAGCTGGTGTGAGTTTTGATTATAAATATTTCGCATCCATAAGATATACATATATCATTTGGTGATATTAATTTTGACTGGCTCTATTATATCTGTGGAATATCGTAAAATCATATAGTTTATGCTAATTTACACCCTTGAATACATCTCGACATTTTATTTTCGCACTTTTTGATGATAAGCTATTATTTTCAATTAAAGTAATACCATAACAGAACGGTCATCTTTGAATCTATCAGGGACTCCAACCACTCAATTCCACCATCTTTTCTTAAAACCTTTAATGTGCCATACTTCAACTTGAGCAACGGACAATACGTAATCATTCTTTTTAACAATTTATACTGTTTTTCTCTGCTTGTTTTTCCAACACAGCTTGGTGTCAACCAAGACTGAATAGAGTCACTAGAATATTCAAATGGATTTGCAAGAAAATTGTGAACAGTATAACAGTAACATTATTTAGTGCTACCGACACAGAAAGGTATGGTAGAGCCCGGCAAACATTTTAGACATTGGAAGCCGTTGGCACAATGCAGTTATGCCAATGATGGAAATAGTGATGGATTGTTCCTTTTTTGGTTAGTGGTTCGATGCTGGTATCCTGTAATGGAACAATGCTGGCTTCCATCATATTTTCAAACGGACTTCGGCAAAACAACGGAATACTGTATGGATCCGATGCAGTCATCCATTAAGCACAATGCTGTCCCAGCACGTTTCCAATGCATTACCGTTAGCTAATCAATGACAAAACAATGCAAATCAAGCATCTTGCCATCAACATAAAACTATTACAAATATGCAATAAATTCATTTTATTCATTTGATTAGATAAAAAGTATTACATTTATACAAAAAATGATAATTCGTGAAACTTAATTGAAATTACTGCTAACCAATGGCACTACATATGTTGTTTGGTCTACACAAAAATCGATACAAAATTTAAAAAGTGTAGAAATAGAGGATCTTTTACTTTTACGTTTACCTAGTAGTTTAAATATACAAAACTTTTGGCTTGCACAAGGGTAATAATCCAAACCCATAACATGAAAGCTCCTTAAAATTATAATTTCTTCATTAATGAATTTTCTTATCTTAACAACTTCGCCAGATTTTGTAATATAATATTTATTTTTCTTGAGGTCAATGCTATTCTTCAGTGTAACACTAGAAAACATACAATCCACGTTGTCCTTTTCTTTTAGTCTATGTATGACCTGTTTTAGCTGGTGCTTATTGGTCCTTATCATTCTTTTAAGCTTATACAAAAAGCTTTCAAACTCGAAAGCACTAAACCTGTCTAATGCAACATGGTTAGTAACATCAAGATATAAATGTTTTAAAGAATGCATGTTGTAACTAAGAAAGTCCTTATGATATAAAATTGGGATATCTTCAACAAATTTTTCCAATAAATGTTTAGCAAATAGCAACCATTCTGGTGATTCAGATGCTTCAGAACACATAATGTACATAGAAACATGAAACAATAAAAAATGCGAATAACGCTGCTTGTCTAGAACATTCATCAATGCAAAAGGACCAGTATATAGCATAAATTGTCTAAATTCAGTCGCTTTCCATTTGTGAACATCATTGAGTGACCTGGGTTTGCGACTAAATATTTTTGGCATTTGTTTAGAAAACGACAATAATCGGTTTGAAATTATATTCCGCTTTTTCGAAGGTAGTTTAAAATGGCCTGGCCCATCATTCCAACTCAACAAAAGTTTTTTCATAATACCTAGACAGCAAAGGTGCATGTAGTCTAGTGGAATCTGCGACACCATGCCTAAATTTAATTGAACTAACGGTGAAATACCTTCATGATGGAAACTATGCGTCTGTCTTACAAATGATAAATCTGTATGTAGTGGCCCTTCAATATTATTGGGATAAATAACACGACCTGACCATTTACCTTTCCTGTAGCATCTTTCACAACCGTAGTAAGCGTTGTGATTTTTTATCAATTTGAGAAAACTACGAGCCGGCGCATCAGCCACAATGCACCTTATCCTAACATTATAGTTAATATTATTTTTCTCAATCCCACTGGATTCTACTTCTAACATTTCATGCACAAAATATTCCAAGTATTCGTCAATGCCTAATGGTTTAGTGTTTCCTAAAAATAAAGAAACAACTTGTACATTTTGAACTTGAGCTTGATCTACACTAATTAGTATTGGCCAAAAGCATAGGTTGGTACTCCTAGTTAACGGAACCCCGTCAATCCCAACTTTTAGGGTCAACAAATTTTTAATTTGTTTTAAAACTGGATGAGTTTGGTGAAAATTCTTAATACCACTAGATAAAGATTTCAAAATACAGTTTTTTAAACCAAAATTATACATTTTGCCACCACAATTATCCACAACATTTACATTTTTAGGTGTTCCCAGTAAAGTTCTTGGATCCTTTGGGAACCCTTCATTTGGAATCCAATCTCTAAGTAAGTTAAGTAAATCTTTTGTAGCAGTATGAGTAATTCCATGACTTACAGCCCACCGAGCAATGCCAATTGTTTTAGGGGACTCTAAATTATCATCAACATTTATTTCTACTCTACTCTTTTCTAAACTAAGCCTATTTTTATCACTAGTAATTGTTTCACTCAAATCAATCTATTTCGCTAATATCTAAGTCAAATTCACTGCATACACTAGATTCCATCTGTTGAGCTGGCTGCGTCATTTCCTCCGGATCCTCGGGAAGGATCGGCTTCGGATTCTGCTGTCGTATTTCCTTCAATGCTGTTTGCACTGATTTCCGTGCCCGTCTTCTTATTGCCTTTCTGGTTTCCATTCCGTCGAATTCTTCCACCGCCTCGATCACCACTTCCACGAAACCAAATAGCGATAGCCTGATTAATTTGTTTCACTTTAGCCTCCGGATGAACTCTGATAGCAGCTTCTAATCACAAGCAAAAGAAATATTAAAATACGGTACAGTCAACAATATTAGCCCTAAATCAAATTTCGGTTACCCCGAACAGCTTTAACTAAAGTTGTATCCTTCAGCGGCAACTTGCCTGATGCTCCAGTGTAGCGTACGGCTCTCGAAAACTGTGGCTCAAACAAATAACTTAACATATCCTCAATGGATTTTGATACCTCAGTTCTTCCAAATCTAGTAAGGGCGGCAACCTGTTATTGTTAAACCAAAGTAAGTTTTAATTTTTTTGGTGGGGTTTCAATTATCGTAAATTATTTATTTGATAATAAATTTGTACATACAAAATCGTTGAATTTCTCGGTGCCTTGAAGTTTATCGTTTAGTTCATGCAATGTACCAGCTGACCTTAAAGGAATGAATGAATAGGGCCCTTCCTGAGTACTGTCGTTCGTTTTTGCGGACGTAGTGAGTTTAAGAAGATATTGTTTTATCTGCTGCTGCTCCTGTATAATGATGGCGTCATTTAAAAGAGACTTCTCCTGAAATGCTATTTCAGAACAAAGATCAGAAGATTACAGTCAAATTTTAAACTTTCATTTTGTGCATTTAAATGAAAAATGCCTATATATTTGTATACCTCTGGTTTCTCTTAACAGTACCTCCCAAGTATTATTGGCTGGCTGGGTATTGAAGTAATGTAATGTTCCTCCTGAACCTTAACATATTTAAGAACCTTTTGTTAGCACCTTCGTAATTTTAAGAAGACAAGTAAACGAATATATCCGATATTCTTACTAGTTGATGGCTGAGGAAGCGATTCCAAAACCATTGGTACATCCAACTCAGGAGAACTACCAGTTGATTGCTGCACTTCGAACAAGAATGGGAGTGGTTGACTAATGGTAGGAATACTAGTGACGACAGGCAAACCCGATCGAACAACTGGAGTCTCTGGTGTGGGATGGTTCACCTGATCTGAAGTCATAGGATGAGAACTCTCAGTTGAACCTGCCATAGATTGTGGAATTAATTTTTCATTAATTTATTTTCACATTTACTTTCACTGTTACTGCACTATCAAGGTTGTTTTTAAGTATTGTTTAACTGGTTAAATTGAATATTGTTGTCGTTGGCTCTGGAATAGTTGGTTGCCTGCTCTCAGTTTTCCTTTTCTTGAACCTGGAGGTGGTATCTTGTGAACTACTTTCAATGTCAGATGAATGAGAATACTGCTGAGCCTTCTGCTCTGCTTCTTCTGCGGTATCTGCTCAAAAATAAAATGACAAAGTTTGAAATTTTAAACACCTTGTTGGTTTAGACTTTTAATGAATCATCTTAAAATGTATTAGAAATTTAAACTTACTATAACTCTTTTTCACTTTGACGTTCCATTCTGGCCATACACTTTTGGGATCACTTTTGGGATCGTTTTGAAGTTTAGCACTTTTGGAATTTTTTAGTTTTGGAAATTTTACTGTAGCACCTTCTTCATCAATAATAATCCATTTTGTTGGCACGTAGTCAATAGAATTATCCGATAGAAATTTGATTACGCTAAATGGTTTACCCTCCATTTTGCGATTGTTAAAAAATAAAAGTTAGTCTTCGATTCAAAAATCTTGAGAAGAGAGGTATTTAATGAGTGAATATTATTTGATGCAACTGTTTGACTCTGTGATAGATTGTGATTGCCCGCCAATTTTAGTAATGGATAACCATATGCGTGACCATAGGTTGCATTTGTGTTTTTAAGTAAAGCATTGTCGGTGCTGTCCCATTACATATATAGTGATGGAAGAACTTATAAGAATCACAAGTAAGTAGCTGCATTGGCAGCCGGTGCGGTGCTGATACTGGCCAGATGTGTATATTTTGATGATGGCTTTTATCCACCGTTCTGTCGGGTAGCCTGCGTAGGGTAGGCAGCATGGGTTTACCATCACTGTCCCAGTGTAAATTCAGCATTGTTTAGCAGATGTATTGGGCATCCGTTACGTATCCGATGGTTGCATTGGTATATCCAACGCGCTTCCAATGAAAATGTTTGTCGGGAGCTATCCAAGTTAATAGTGATAACTCATTTTACAAAACTATGGTTCCGTAATAAACTGATACTTGATTTATAAACGCACATACAAAAGTAAGCTGCATTAGTGGAGCAAAGCCTTCATTAAACAACAAGGCAGTGGAGTTCTCTGTAAACTCTAACCGTTTGAGAGAATATACGTTTCGAGAAATTTGCACAAGTTGATTGAAACTCCTAACACCAAAATATAAATAGGACGCAGAAGTTTGAAACGAAAAGTATATTGGACGTACAAGTTATCCAAGCAAATAATGTGATACATGATTCAAAAATAGATAAAGCAAACGCAACCAAAAATGACTATTTACACAACGTCGACCTGCTCTAGAAAGCCAACTTGCAAAAATAATGGAGAAGTGGGATCGCTGAGGCTTAAAACAAATGCACAAAATTTATGCAAGCTCCTTCCTTCTTCATACCAGAAAGACCATTATGTTTAAGTTTAAAAACATTTTAGTGACATTTTATACAGATTAAACTATCCTCTATTTATTTGAACAAAAAAGTTTAATTTGAAAATTATCAATTATGTAGGATATGCGTTTCGGCGCGGATGAAGTCATGTACTATTACAATACTATAACTATACTAAAACAAAATAAATTATGTGAGGAGTTTTTGACAAAATGTGTTAAGAGAAAGCTGACAAAAGAATTTTTTTCAAAATCTTGAAAAAAAAAATTCTTCAGAAAAGTTTGACAAAAAAACCGGTGCATGATTCCATTCTGACATATTTTGCAGACCCAATTGGTACATGCTTGCGTGTACAAATTCAAAGTACCATATTCTAGGATGAAACTTTGAGAAAAAGTAACTACTCTCAAAGCCTCAACTTTCCAAAAAAACAATGTAGTACTTTTAAACTTATTAAGAATAAAAATATCTTTCAAAACCTTATCAATTTTGTTGAAACTTTCATAAAAACGTCATGTGGCAAAAATATTTTAGGAGACGAAAGAGTGGACATAGTTGTGTTGATAAACATCTGCTATGGCATTCTGACCAAAAAAAATATATTTTCTGGTGATGCATTGGTCACGCTTTTCCACCTCTTAGCCCAGAACATATCATATCATTAAAATCTTGGGGAGAAACGGGACTATACAGCACCGGAATTATAGCCAGTGTAAGTGTCTATTTACACAACTAATAGTACTTCTAATTTTAAATACAAAGATTTCATTGCGGAGCTACCACGCTAATATTCCGATTCGTATGCTGTACATGTGTCGATTTGAATCAATAAATAAATCTCTTAATTTATAACTCACGACTTTAGTACTGACTGACAGAAGAATTCGACGTTTTTTGTTTAAAATTCACCCAGCAAAAAAAATTTCATGTTCAGTCATAAAAGAATTACAAGCTTTTCGTTGAGTAAACCATTGAAGCCTTATAAATTTCTAATTAGTGCAATAATCTTTTTATGTGCTATCCAATCCCATACTTTACTTTGCATTCTATTCAATCTACTTTCTATAACGGATAAAAAAAAACTTTGAAGACCAATACATTTATTCATATTTTAATGTCTCAACTCACGTCACTTCTTACTCTTGATATAATGCACATCTCAGAAAGTCTACTTCATAAAATATGACTAGTGTGAAATGTCCCAAAATTAAAATGGAAGATGCCGAGACATCAAAACATGACATGGGCAACACTAAAGAATGTACACACGACCAAATAATATACACGTTCCATGAGGAAGGTATCATGCTTATTACTCCATATTTTCGGTCAAGAGTCTCGGATGTGTCAAACATCAAAGGGTTTTAATCTGCTACCAAAATAGATAAGAGCAGGAAATGTTTGCCGAGGAATAAAAGGTGATAACGCAAAGTTCATTCATCAATTAGATCTTCCAGAACAAAGAAGCCATAAAATATGAAAATGCAAAACAAATTTTTATAAGATTGGAAGTTGAGCAGAATAGTAGCTGAAGGAAATGCTCACATCTCATTTTCTTCACAGCATATACATACATATTCACATGTTTTGGAGAATGAAATATGCTTTATTATCTTGGAGGCCGAGAAAAGAAACAGATTTGAATCAGCTTGCGCTGATTTTCAAACTGGTTTCTACTGCGATACGTTAGAAATTTAAAAAAAATCCAAATTCTTGGTTTGGAAATCGAGGCCCTGAATAGTTCTCTAGTATTTAGCATCGCGGTTCCTTTAAAAGCTGGTATACGTTTGCTCGAATTACGGGATATGGTATCGATTTTTTGATTATGTCACTTATATGAACTTCAGTTGTGCATTGTTGCAAAATTAATAAGGCCTTAAACCCAAATTCTTATTCATCATTGATTTCATACAAGCTAGAAAAATTTCGAGTGGAAACGTAACATAAATGTTCAAAATGTTAATAATAAATTAAGATGAGCTTTTCAAATGGAAAATGAAAATTTATTAGTCAGACGTTCTAGTATTCACAAAAATTTTCATCCATGCTTATCGTGAAATCTTTTTTTATTGTACAATACTAATATTTTAAAAGACCCTAAAAAGTAAAATATTTACCTGTTTTTTCCTAATCTTATACTCACGAAGAATTAGTTCATTCATACATTCAAACACTAGTACTACTATATTGCATGGTCAGAAGACTAAATAAAATGAAAGAAGTTCCCACGACTTCAAAATATTATACAGCGTAATACTATTTTATTTTACTATTGCAACAACAGCAGCATCAACAACTTTTTCCTTAAAATTAATAACATCATGACATTCAGATCCTCTTAGGACAACTAAAGGATATTTTTACATAGACTACAATACATCCCATAAAATATTTTTGTGTTGTTATGTGCTTTTGGGAATGTTCTCAAATTTTTCTCAATCAAATTAAAACCACTATCTATTACCATTATAGTGCTGCATGCATACAACGTCGCATTGGTTTACTTGGACTTTTGTGTTGGTGTAAGAAGTTTCAGGTTTCGTTCAAAGTTTTTCTTTCGTAAATATATTCGCACACAGATTGCACCTAACTAAACGTGGTTAATGTTTGATTTGATTTATTGATCAATAATATGAAAAAAAATGATTAAGATCATGATCAAATGTTAGCCATTGCACTTTTGTAAACTATTTGAACCCACAAGGAGGTTTGCCTTGCTACCTGCAATATATTTTAAATAAAAAATTGAGAAATTAAATATAAACCGAATCAAATTCACTAAATTCTTACAGAACAAACTATTCAGTTTCAGGTTATCAAAATGGTGTACATATAACTTGGATTTTGAGATTGCTCTACAATGATTTTGAGATTGAGAAATGATTCAGGCCTAAGACGTCAAAATTTATATTTTCAAATGTTTCGTTTTCTAAGAATACGAATTTTCGGGATTTGTGTTGGCAAACGAAAGTTTTTATTTAGCAAAAGATAATTTTCGTTTTCACGAACCATTTCTTAAAAGAGCAAATGCTTTGGTATGTTTCTTGTGAGCCCTTTGAGTTATAAGCAGCAGCAAGAAATAGGGTTGCATACACAAACTGCTTCACTTTTATTTTGACGACTGATGAAAATATTCGCGAATGATATCTAATATCTATATATTTTCATTCGCTATTTTCTTATTATTTTTACATTGAACACCTAAGACTTTATCGAGGATCGAATTCGCAGTTTTCTCCTGATTACACAGGTGAAATAGTTATTTGAATTCATGCATTATTACGTCATATAACTTCATAGATTAACTTGGGAAGCTTAGGACATTCGGTTTATTTTTCATCTGTGATGACTACATTTAACTGATAATGCAGTCAAAACGAATCAATGTATCTATTTCAGAGTGATCTTTATGGATTCGCAATCGCAGTAATATAATTGGCCGATAAGAACATTTTCCTTTGAATTTTTACGAATGTCTAAATTCGTGGAGAAAAGTACAGAACATGCTAGTTACCATGGACAGTATACAAGAAATATTTGTTTTGGTCCTCGTATCGCGAAGCTTAAAATGTTATTCCAATTGTGCGAAATCCGACGTTTGTGATAACCATCGTTTTTGAGATAAGCCGTCAAAAGAGTTAATGTTAGAACAATAATCTTTTTTATAATTTGAAAAAAAGGGTAAATAAATGAAAAGAGAGTCAATTTCCGCTAACAAGAAAATAGTGTCAAGTATATACACTTGGGTCACTGTCATTCGTTAACATACTGTAATGTAAATTGCCAATACGGTTTTTTGCTAATTAATACAACTTGGTAACCCAAAATATAATTACACATGAGAAACAATACGGCATTGTAACTTAAAAGTTGGCAATGCGCTCGCTACGCTCGTCAGAAAAAAACAATATTTTGTACTAATTTCCAATGGTTCTGTCGGTCGCTCGTCGCCTGTGCCCGCAGCGTCTAGGCCAGCTCGGCTCTTTGAGCCTCGCTATGATGCTTAATACACTTTATGTGGTTATATACCAGGTCAAAATATGTGAAATTTGCAGCCATACGAATAAGTGCATATATTTTACACTTACATGGAAGTACGGCCAATGCAAAAAATAAGTGGTTGAACAAAACTTTTGATTTGATTTTTGAACTATTGTTGTCATCAAAATCATCCCATGCATCGTTCTGACTGCTGTGAGCTACCATCTCATAAAATCAAACCCGTGCGTTTTTAAGCATTAGGGTAAATGAGTCCCCGCACAGAGACGCATTCGGGAAAATGATAACTGCCATCTTATTCAGCATCAAAAACTATGCAAGAAAATGTAAATTTCAATTGGATTTCGAATGGACTAACCGAAAGCTTCCATTGTCAGTGAACAATACTGACACGATATATTAAACATCAAATTTTCTCTACTTTATAGTTTTTTTTATTGTTGAAAAATATTCTAGGATTGATCAGGCACAATATAGTAAAATTATAAACCCTGTTAATACAGTAAAAGTTGGGCATAATCATTTATTTGACAGAAAGGAGACTGAAAGCATCAAATTGAAATTAAACAAAAACTACCAAATAAAAAGTTATTTCATTGTATAGAACTATTTCTAAACAAACTAATTATAATAAAGAGTTCAATTCAAAGTTCTTAAGTTACAACCAACATGTTCCAAATGTCACAACTTTAAATTAACTTTTATCCCAACTCTTTAACAATCTTCATTAAGACTTTATGGTTGAGATAATATGCTAATAATTCATAACGTTTGGAGCTCCAAAACCTACAATCATTCAACTATTCTGCAACGACTGTGGAAATTGTACGAGTCATCGACATCGACCACTTGCAGCTACACCTACTCCAGCCACATGTTTTCTATCTAACAAACCTACTAGCGCAGCGGTGAAGTTACAAAACGTCAAATGTTTTGTTTGAATTATACTGTGTCATATTGGTACTTGCTAAAATTCAAGGTCAAAATTGTATTGGTTTTGCAACCCAAAATATGTTTTTTGCTAAAGAGTTTTCGATCATACTCTTTTAAAACATGAAAACATTAAACATCATA
>JAQIWN010002390.1:0-16065 GCA_034699025.1 Entomobrya cf. arborea Gr-Col-00668 | reverse complement strand
TTTTGCATTACTAAAAGTTAGTCAATAATGATGATGAGTCTAGTTTTCGAGTGTTTTGATGTTTTTATGAAGATCACAATAATACTGAAAGATTAAGAATATCTGTAAAACTTAGTAAAAATACTTAAAACTTGAAGGCATAAAACAAAATACTATAAAGCCTATTTTTCATCAATCGTCGTCTTTTTATTAATACGTTTAAAAGGATTTAATTTGTAAGTAAATTGGTTAATCAAAAGCAACACAAATCTTGAAAATTAGAATTTATAATAGTTTCTTGCATACATTTTTGAGTTATCAACTTGTCATTTTGGTACAAAATATTTTCACTGTCAACTGAACTGCGTCAAATTTCATGCAGTCGTAACATAATCGAATACATCAAATCTTTGTATTCTCATTTACGGACTTCATAAGATGGAAACAGACTATAGACCAAGGCTATTGTAAAAATAAAAAAATCTAGTGAAGATGAAAGGGTGCAAGCATACTTGAGTTTTATGCATGTTTTTTTTTTCTTTTAAAACTTTACTGCAATGTACCATTTTATGTCGCCGTATTCAATACTGACAATGGGTTTTGAGCACTACGCCCGCACTCATAAATACGATAGAAAATTTGCATTTCAAAATGTGCGATCTCTTTCAAACTATTGAGAATTCATAATGAGCAGACCATTTATTAAGCTGACGTTGCACTTTTCACATTAAAAGTTTTTAGTCATCGTCTCTACGTAAATACGTGTATTAATTTTCTTTTAGATCCTTTCGTTAACACATTCTACAAGAACCGTTGATTCTTTTGCATTTGCCTTCACATATTAGAAAACAACATTACAGGAACTCCCATGGACGAATACCATTTTTTATAAACCATTTCTCCTTGCATATAAAACCAAACCATAAACTTTATTTCTATACCATTAGGATCCTTTTTATTGTCTTGTGAGTTTTCAGTAACCTCCTCCTTCATACATGTAAATTTACATCTTGACCAACGTAACTTATTTGATTACTATTATTAGCAGCTTTTTTACAGTCATCACATCACTGTCATCATCAGTCATCACTATATGCTCTGCTTACTTACAGTACGCTGAGCTATACAATGGAAAGATAGTAAGCTTCTTATATTTTCTTTTTATAGCACATCAACTCAACTTCTTCACCAACAGGTAAAGAAGTAAATAAACATGAATAATTTGGTTTCAGTGGATGGACTTAAGAGAAAAAAAATTATTATCATCCTATCACTCATTTAGCATTAACAATCCACAAATAATACCAAGTAATGTAACGCTCTTCGTTTTATCGTTCGTTAAATTGGGAATGGGACTGCGACTCCTTTCTATTATCATTGCTTTTAATGTAGATACATACCATATTTATGACGGTTCGATGCTTGTAAGTACGCTGTCCTGTTTTAAAACATGCCTTATTTTAAAACTGGCTGACACAACAAAAAATATGAAAGTACAATTTCATTTAGGCACTCATTACTTCCCCGTTCACATTTATTCACGGTTTATGCTTCCTCCAAATTTCATGCAGGGTAAAAACATCTTCAGTGTTATATCGTAAATATTTATGTGCATTGGTATATTATAAGTATGTACTTCATCTCATGTAAAATTTACCTATGCACTTAACTATAAAAGTCTTTCATCATCATCTTCAGTCAAATTAATACCTTCACAATAAACTAAATATAATACATGAACATGGTATTCTGGTGGGTACATGGCTTGTTGAATTTCTTTTGTGGGCCATTAAAATTGAAGTTTTGTCATCTAAAAACTATATAGTCTCAGCATCGACGACCATTTGGGTTTGGGATTTCAAGAAGGGATTATCATCCTCAGATCGCCGTTGGTGGTTGGTGATGGTGTGATAGTGGCATGTTGTGCAGGGAATGATTTTTTCCGTCCATTGTTGATTGTAATAATTTTCAATATAAACTCTGACGAGGTACATTTAGCCACAGAATGTCTGTACTAAAAAAGTTGGCCAGTATGACCCAGTCGTCGGGTTCAAAATTTATAAAACGTTATTTCCCGACCGTGAGGAGCATTGAACCTCATCCTGGAACTGCGGAAATTATCCAAGGACTTGGTCTGGACAGCTTGGCACTTGAACCTCCAGCAAATGAACAACCCAAAAAGCACCCTTTTCCTAAAACTAAAACAAAAGTTTCTGAAATTCTTCAGGAAGTAAAGGCTACTGACGGATTGCCACAGAATCCATCGCATGTGGAACATATAATTGGACGTGCAACAAAGGGAAAAATTTATCAGAAGCATTTATTGCAGCAACAATCGACAGTGGCTAGTAATATTCCCTTAAACCTTACTAAAACGCAAGAAAAGTATGAAGTGGGGGGAATTGATATTGCGGAGAAAACGCAACTCATTCTTCAGTCATCACATCCTGTGAGATATGTAATTGAAAGGTAATAATCAGAATTAATTGTTTGCACATTATAATGTATTGAAATACACTTTGAAATATTGCCGATTTTAGTTTTAAAAACAAATTAAAAAGAACTTTCAATTTGATTGATAGCCAGTAAATTAAAGACATAACTTGCATGATATATTATCTGTGCACTAAAAATGCTCATGGGAAACCCACAACTGACGCTTTCGCTTCTCTCTCAAGCAAAGTAGGCAGAGTCCTGAAGCGATAAAAAAATAAAAAGTACATCTAGAACCTATGTAAATGGATTTTATATTGTTTACTAATTCATCTAATAGGTCCCATTGTTGAGTACGTAGTGCGTACTACACACTACACGTAACGCTTTGTTCAGAGATGTGATTTGTTCCACTAACCCAAATGAATACATTTCGTTTGTTTCTTCGCAAAGCGGTTATACGATACGAACTTTCGAAATAGGCATTGTTGATGGAGCCAAAGCAGAAATTACATGTCATTACTTATAATTGTTATTTCGCTATTTAAAATTTCACAGCAGGAATTTTATAAATCTATTTGTTCACTGCAAAAAAATAAAAGATTATTTTACTCGTTCTTCTTTTTATAGCTATTGCTTGATAGATATGTGATATGTGTATGCATTAAAATTAGTTATGGGTTTTCACAGATTGAGATTTAACCAATATTTCACACTTTTCTAGTGCATCCAAATTTGCAATATTTATTTATATTATGTAAATTACAAACAAGGCCTAAATTCATCCATTTTTATTTACGTAGAGAATTATTAAATTCCCAACAAGGATTACACCTCCGACTTCCCAGCTATCACACTTGGATAATGTTATTTGGAAGAAGCTTGGTTTCTCCATATCACCAAAAAGCTGCAGCCAACAATGAAAACTATGATAAACTACTTGATAATGTTGCGAATGCCTCCGATTCAGGCATGTTTTCTGCTGATATTCATCACACAATCATCGACATTCCAGAAAATCACCCTTCATTCTTAAACTGCTCAAGCCAATTTCACAACGGAAACAAGTATGCAGTTTTGGTTGGAGACTATTTTGCCATTCGGTGCATTTATTACGCTGAAAGAACAAAAACAAATAGTGTAATGGTCGCAATAACGGAAGGAGTGGAAGAGTTTACTATATCCTCATTTGGTACAAATTTATTTGACACGGGCGTTGGGTGTCCTATAATACTTTCACCCAGTGCTTCCGTCCACGACTGGATACTGTACAACCAAAAGGCTTTTGGATACTTCAAAGGAGGATTATACGCAGCGTTTTCGTTACATAAACCAAGACCACAAAATCAGAATAATACCACGTTGGATACGCAAATGGCTAAATTTGTTGCCAATTTATCAGCTTTTCTCAAAGCTTGCGTGGAAATTGAGGAGTTGCAACATCCGGAATGTATTGTACCATCCCCATTCTTGCTAACCTCATTGCCAGCAATATTTTGTCAAATGGAAGATCCTTCAGTTTTCTCTCATTTACGGGCTATGAATTATGAATTAAATGCTGAACATATCAGAGAAGTATGTAAATATGACAAATCTTTGAAATATGCAATACGTTCTACAGGATAATCACATTTGTTTCTCTTATTTTCTCTTTATAGCTACATGACATCATCCGCCGAAACTCATTGTCTATTAAACGTAGTAAAAGCTTGATTCTCGGGTTTGGATCAGAAGCAAAACAAGCCCTCCGTCAAATAGCCAAAGATTCCTACTACATACACGTTATCGACGCCCTAATTGACGCGGTTGCAGAAAGAATTTAATTTCGATTTAATTATATATCTTCTAACAAGCATTACCTGTAAGCTGTTATCTACAAATAATTTGTGCATAATGATAATCTTGAGAATTGTGGATATTACGAAATCTTAATGCAACGAAGTAACGTACATTTAAAAAAAATTGAAAATTATTCCTTGTTATGTAAAATAAATTGTAGGTTTACATAGTATGAAATAATCTGGTCAGTGAATTCACCTAAAATAAAGTTTATGTATTCATTTATTTTCAAAGAAAAAGTTGGATTTTCAGGTTCTGGCCATCGCGTTTTTATTTAGCTGTCATGAAAGTGCGTGCCATCTTGGATGCTTAGATTGATTTTTTAGCATAAATTATAATCTGTAATCTTACCTCCCTTACCTACTACAATCGGCACAATGTTGGCTCATTCATCTTCATATCATCGTTTCCTTTGAGTAAATGGACCATTGCAATTTCCCGAAACTCCCAAGTTCGTGCAATCATCATCGGGATAAAAGATCATCATGTTCTAACCAAGAGTCGTCCTTCGTCTTATTCGCACAATTGGCATATTTTTTTTTTGCATAAGTTGATGGGTGACAAATTGTCACATGAGAACGTTAAGCATTTCGCAAAACGTCTCTATATTTTTGCTCTTCGGAGATTTTGGGTGGGCCCCGAAGGACCCTGTGAAACTCTAAAGGAGAGAATCACGGAAAAAAGGAATAAGGAAAATGGCCAATGGGATTTTCAGATTGATTAGGTAAAATTTTGAATTTTGACAGGACATTTTTAATTTAAAGGAAAGATTTATGGAAAGAAAAAACAGGCAACAAAAATGTGTTACATAAATACTTTTCTAGTAAAATTAAAACTAACATTTTGTAAAGGTCCAACTGCTTAATAACTATAACTTGTACATTCTTGTGTATACTGCTCGATTTTGCATACGTTTTTTGTTAAACTAGCATCTTTGATATGGTTCTTTTTCATAATAATTTCTTAACTCTTAATTTCATTTTAGTTACAAAAATTTTCGAATGCTTTTGAACGTAATAACAACACAAAAAATAAATATGAACGCTAATTATTTGTATTTTTAAGTTTTAAACCAATATATGGGTGGACATAGGTAAAGGTAATATTTAAGCATCTAAACCGGTTCAAATAATATTTTAGTCAAATTAAATTCACGCGTGTGTACAATTTTAGAGATAATTAACACATATAAATTTATTTTTTGTAAGTAGTAACATTAATGAACAAAAAAAATAGAATACCAATTTTTAAAATTAACTGAAATTTCATAATAATACTTTGTGTATGTACCACTTTAAAAGGGATCTGACAAAAGACTAGATCCCAAGCTCCTCACCAACAAACAACATTACATATTATATTGACTTCACCTTCTTGAAACGCAGATTAATAATTACATATTATCAAAAATATGTAACAAACATATCATGGTATATTTTTCGCATTGGATAAAAATAAACAGAAATTGATAAAAGTTTCAATACCAATTTTTCATACTACTAATTACACTAAAACTAGAATTAACTTTTTGAGAACAAAATTTATTTGGTCTTTGCAAACGAATTGCAAAACAGAGTGTAAAGGCAAAAAGTACTAAGCATAAAAAGAGACTTAAAGACTATTATTTTATTTAAGTGGAATTTTTTGGGAGCATTTTTGTAAATTAAATTATAACATTGTAAATATATAATATATTAATTAATATAGTAGTAAAGAATGCGATTTTATAAATTTCGTAGTAATCTTTCAGTTCGAAAAAGAGTTGGCGACGAGACATAGGTGAAGATTCGGGTAACGACTATGACACAATGAGGTTTTTTTTGCACGATAATAATATTAATTAACTATCTTTGAAAATTGAATCACAAAAATATCAGACACACTCACATTCAAAGCCTTATAACAAACCGATCATCATATCGTATCTTAGTATCATCTCAATAATTATTACGAGCGTTTAGCGTATAAATCATAATAATCACCATCATTTTATACCTTCAACACCTCAATAATTCCGCTTTGCTTTCTCTCTTGACTTTTTTGGCATTTATACCAAGCAAACCATTTAACACTCTGAACCTTTTCTTCACCAACCAATATCAATGATTTTGATTTGATTGCTTCGCATTAAATATCTACAAAAAACAGTTAAGCTGCGCCAACACCTTTTTCTGCTCATCTTCAATGAACTTTCTACAAAAACTCTTCTTCACTTCACTTTCTTTTTATCACGTTTCATGACACACCTTCGCAAAAATTCTCGAGTCAGTCTTACGCGATGCGCACCATGTCACACGCACATTCATTCTTCTCAAGCACACAGTTTTAAAAAGAGAACGGTTTTTTTTGTAGCAGTATTATTATTATTATTTATAGTAAATTAGTTGCAAAAATGAGTCCGTAAAAAAGGAGAGATCATTGTGTAATAAATGCATAAGAGTCCCCTTTTTACGAAAACATATATGCAAACACACATTTTTTAAATTTTACTTCGCGATTCACATTTAACTTTCTCTTCTCCTCAAAGGTATTTTTCGAGTTTCATGAAAGACTAAAAATAGTGTTGAGCAGGGAAATACTTTGTACTAGAAACTTGTGTCTGCTGCGTATGTAAATTTGTTAAAACCATTTTATATCATCATCAGCACATCTCTTACAAGTTTTGGTTCAAATCTTTGTGATTTGTTTTAAAGCAAAGATTTGTTCCTAGTTTGGAAGAGAGCATGAGTACATGAACAATTTGAAAAACTGGAATAATTTCTTTGAAAATTTTCGATTTTTTTCTCTGTAATACGTTTCTCAACACTTTTTGCCAATTTTGTTCATTTTTTTTTCATCAATTGCCAGTAGTTTACACTCATACCTCTTTTTGAGAAGCAGGTACAAAGTGGCAGTCTTCGGCAGTCGATATTTTTACTTCGAACATCTTCATTTTTCATTGCGAACTTCACACACGTAGTATGTATATTTCCCTGCTTATTTTTGGCTATGCATTCTTCTTAACATTAATTAAGTATATATGTCAAGTCATATACGAACTAACCTAAAACTCACTAATTGTAATCTAAAGCACTCTTTTAAAAAATTTAAAAACTACCCATCATTTGCCAATTTCTTTTATAAATCATTAAAATTTAAAATTTACAGCCAATTTTGTTAGCACAACATTTATGCTACAAACAAGATATACAATTTTGAAACAAATCAGTTTTGTAATTTTGAAGTGATCTAAACAAATTTTTTTGCCAACAAAATTTAGGGAGCTTTTTGCATTTTACACAGAATGAATAGAAAATGATCACATGGTTTAAATAAACTACGTTGTAATCTTAGTAATTACTACTATTCTGACTGACTCACCAAGTCCGAACTGATTGCATTATGATGACTGTGTTGTGCTTGACCTAATGTACTATTAATTTATTTACTTAAAAATAGTAAGTGTAATAATCAGACAATCAAATGACTTAAGTTTTTGATTGCGTCACAGAAACCCGCTTTCCATATTCTTTAAAAAATAAAGCTCGGGAAGCCGGGCTTTCACATGCTCACTTTTGGTACGAGTTGAACATTTTTTAACGAGAGAAATATAGGCAGACTGTGCATTTTTCAATAGAGTTTGACATAACACAACAGCACGGAATCTTATCAGTCTGCTTGTATAAAATTTATTAATTACCTTATTCATATACGTTTAGCCTAGCGATTTTAATTTTTATATAATCATTCAATTGCTCCACCCGGGTTTTTGAGTAAAATGATAGCAAATCATGATGATTAACAAACTTTCATTTTTTGCATGACCCCAAAACATCAAAATTCTACTGCAAGAAAAATACGATGTGCGGGCATTGGTTTCCTTTCCTGATTATTAACATGAATTTTGAACATCAATCCAACTATACGTCTAACTTAAAGCTCTAACCCTAATAAATATATTCTACTAATAAAAATGTCTTCGTAGACGGTGATAATTCCATTCATCATGAACCGGTCCTTTTTGAAATGCCACAAATCGTAATCGTAAAAGTAAATAAAACTATTTTGTTTCATATCTTATCAACATGAGGAACTGGCCGCGTCTAGAAAACCATATCAAGCTGCAACCTTCAGTAAAGTCTTCAGTTGATCTGAGATATCTTGATACTTTGAAGTAGACATGTCAGATCCAATAGAGCTAAATCCACCATTGCCAAAAGGAGTTACAACTTTCACTGGAGAAGTGAAAGCTAATCCTAACGCTTTCTTTAACTCGTCTGTTTTATCAATACTCTTCTTTTCTGCGAAGCCATTATTCACTTGAGCCTTAGCAGGAGATCCAATCAACTTTCCTTGAATACTATCATTATCATCTTCAACCAACTGCTTCTTCTTTCGTTCATCTTCAGTTTTCACAAGCGCGCTCATCATACGTTCACCAGGGAATGATGCAGACTTGAAAGTCGAGTCAGTAGAGGTAGAATATCCAAAAAGCGTGGCGAGGTCAACAGAAATACCCTTTTGCGGCACGGCAGTAGGAACCGGAGATGATGGCTGAGATTGAGATCGTTGTAGAGGTGCGATCCAGTGAGACGGTGGGACAGGTAGGCCGACATGAGATGGATGAGTTTCAAATCTAGCCCCTGCATAGAAATGCTCTTTCGTAGTTTTGCTCCCAGGCAGCACCGGAGATCCTGTGCGTGAGTTTGTCTTCCCGGATGATGGCATAGGATGCAATGTGGGCGGACTGAACGACTTTTGTCTTGGTGTGCCAGAATTTCTCTGACGACCTGCCAGGGACTGGAAGTGTTGCTGGTGGAAATGTTGGAGGGTTACCGAATTGGCTTTATTGCCATTGGGCGAGCCTTGGCCCTGACGAGCTTTCCCCACATTGATGACCTTCGTTTGTTGATGAGGCTGCTGTTGCGGGTTGCTGGAATGTGCATGCGACTTCTTTGTCACCTTCGATGAGGACCCTTTCGAGTTTTCATGATTGTGAGAAATTCCGCCACTGTTCGTGATGTTCACTTTCGTCAGCGAGTTAGGCTTCTTGCTATTTGGACCGCCTACATGAGGATGGTGATTGCCTGTATGATGGCTTTGTGGACTGCAAACGACACTTTCTCCACCGTGACCCATGATTCATTGATTTTATCTGGTAACGAATTCTGGAGGGGAACTTGTTTAAAGCAAAACCGAGACCGAGGTACTTCAAAAGAGTTGCCTGTGTTGTTCTCAACGTTCCTGTAATTCAAACAAAAAGTCAAGGATTCCTTAATAATGATACAATCTAGCAACACCAACATGTTTCTTTCTTAAAATTTAGTCAATACGACTTACGAAATATGATTTGTTTTATGAGGTATTGTAAGATAATGATATGTATTTCCAGTACAAAAATATCAAAATAATCAAATAGAAAGCGATTCCTAATATTTTTTTCTAACGCTTAACGCGTAAAATGAACACTTGCTTTCTTGTCAGTGCAAATACTTAAACTAACATATTTCTACGAACATGAAAGATGAAACCAGACTATGAGTCTTGAATATGCAAAAAAAATCCTCACCTCAACGTGTGAACTACGTACACTAGATGTACTTGTACTTCATACTTCATACATACTTATCTGCATCATATATAATACGATGACTCATAGCATTGTTCGCTATAAGCTTTCGAGTGTGACGTCGACGTCTGACGTCCGTGAGAACCAAACCAACCCTTTCTGCATACAGCGCCACCAAGCCACCCCACAGAATACATACTCAACAAATATAGCATGCATATAATATCTGCAAATACTATAAACTTGTTTTGATCGCTAATTATAACAACCATGCTTCACCATCAAGTTATTGAAATAATTCAACAGGATGCTCTGTGCATGTTTTCGTAGAACGAACATAATATATCACTTCACTTGAGAGTTGAAACAGTTTCGCTACTTTTAGCATGCAAATAAATATGACGAAAACAAGAAGTTAAATTCTCTATATAATCGACACATAAAAAGTTTATGACCATACTTCAATTAGCGTCAAGCACCAAATTGTTGTCCATTGCTCCCACATATAACAAGAATTAAATTCATTTTTATTATTCAACACATTATAATATACCATTTTGACTACTAATTGTTATTGCAAAATATTCATGTTTTCGGGAGGGAGCATTGAGAGCAACAATGAATATTGAATGCATCAAGGCAAACATCATTTTTACTGATCTGATCACAGGGGTGATCTTGGAAAATGAATTAGCATAGAGAAGCTTCTATCTTCTCTTGCAAAATATACTGATTTTGCATATAATAACGAATGGCAGTCCAAAGTACAAATGAGTTATGCATTCATTTTCACAAAGGACACCCGAAACCTAACTATAGCAAAGTTATCAACTTGCAGAGAGTGCAAATAACAACGAGATGATAATAGAAATGTGTACATAAACGTGACTTTATAAATACTCTCAAACCAAACTCATAATTTTTTCTTCGGCATAAATGCGACATGTAGCGTGCGTTGCTCCCAAATTCGTCCTTTTGTCCTTAATCATCTCCGCTCTCTTCGACTAAGTTGCATACTTCTCCAAACACAATAATATGCGCTTTGACTTTTCCAACTCTGCAAACTTTCAATTTGCTGTTCGTTTTATACCATTTATGCGAAAGCGATTCATATAATATGAACCTTCTAAATTTCACAAGTTGCGATGTTATTATTGAGATAAACCAATGTAATTTTAATCTAATTTTCAATATGACTCATGCCATGAGAAAATATTCAAAATCAGTTTCATACACGCAGAGAGTCAACTTTACAAAAATCACATGTCATAAATCAAATAACAGCATATTTTCTTTAATTTGCTCGCATTTATATACTTCATTTTTGTGATTGATGTGAACTATTTCATTTAACTGCACCCAAAATTTAAATAATCAAATCAGTTTGTAATACAGCCTTACTAATACGCTATCACTAACAACATGCACATAATATACAAAGATGATAGACACAATGCTACCTTTATTTTCTGCATTCATTGAGATTACCTATCAATCACACCAATTAGCTCAAAGTTATGTTTTTCTCTAATTGCACTATTTGCTCTGATAGGTGATGTATTTATCGTTATTGTTTAATTGTTTGTTTTTATCAAATAAAAGCTTCAGTTGTTTATGATATGATGCAGGCTAAGTGAAACAAACACACATGAATGAATAATATTTAACATGACATATTTTCATATATATATCTGTTTTATTACTTTATTGTTTACTCGTACAAGTCTCCCACATCACGAGTGTTGAATACTATCGCAATTAAATATGATTTTCATTCTTACTTCCTTACTTCTATACTATCCACGTTTTCTTACATTTTTACGATATATTTAGTTCACAAAAGGCCAAAAGAAACCTGGCAAAAATTGTAACATTTTGTGTTACAAACTGCAATGAAATTATGTACTAATGAATCATAAATTGGTTATTTACTGCCAACAATATTGAGCATTTACTGTGTAGAACTCCTTCTCATAATCATAAAATCACGAGTAAAGCCACGAGAGCAACAATATGCGTGTTGTACAATGAGACCTCTATGAAAGTCATACAAGACAATCGTCAACGGCTCTCTTTCCAACAAACAAAAAAACTAACCCTTCACACCATCATCATCATCCTCACATTTTAGTCCACAAGAACAACAACAATTTCTTCAACTGCTGCTACATGCATGGCTATTTAAAAACACAATTTTTACCTTTTATTATTACACTTTTATATCCCTTTTGCCCTATCTACCTGAGTTGTTTTCGTCGATTGTTGAAATGAAGTAGATTTTCATGATAATACCATCGCATTCCACCTTTCCATCCCTCAAAACAACATCAACTCTTCTTACATGCATACATGAATATCGAACAAAAATGGAAAACTCTTTACTCTTTATATACCACATTTTATGGTTTTGCTACAATGTTGTATTTTTTTCTTGTAGAAGTACAGATGCGCATTTACGCATGGCTAACAAAAATAATTATATTATAGGTACTCTCTCGTTTTGCTCACATAGAGGGTACAAAAATAAAGTTGACTCAACCATGTACAATGTAGCAATTTCAGTAATAATAGGTGAGCAAGTTTCATATCAGAATAACAACCAAGTTTTGATATCTATTCACTATATAACCCAACTAACTGGCATAATATAACCCAACAACAGACAGAAACAAAGCGAAACAAAGGACGAGAGCTACGTGGATATCCAACACTCGATATTTTCATACAGTAAACTTATACAGCGTTTTGTATTCTCTTGCCTTTGTTTGAAAAACAACATTTTATACTTATAAAAGCATATATGAGGATATAGTCTTATAAAACTTTATGGATGTAATAGCAGCAGCGCACCAGTTGTGTTGTAAAAGTTCTAGAACAAAAGCTTCGAAAGCCAGTACAGGTTTTGAGGATACGTACAATTCTCTTCTCATTTTCAGCTAGCAACACAACATACGTACTTTTCACATAAAATGCTATAAGTCCAATGACAATATTATATACAGAAAAGAGAGCTTTTGGATATGATATACGTATATAATATACAGCTCAAAACTCAGCAACAGTAGCAGAGAAGGATCATTCATGTTTGTTACGTACGTGCTCTTTTCTTTCAGATTGATTTTATCCTTGTGAGCTTTGCAATATGTTGGGTTCCCATTTTATGAATATGAAACAGGGACACATAACTACCAACACAAGATTTTTGGCCTGACCGTGTAAGCTGCAAAGCGTATATATATCGTATATATCCAAGTTACAAAGAAGATGACGATGATATGATATTGTGGTTAACATGGTTTGAATCCATCTCTCCCATTGGGTATGAAAGGCACTGAGGTGGTGCCATTTAGAGATTCTGTTCACTTACAGCAGTTGTTACATTCAAAATTTGAGTTGAGCTCTTGGGGGCTCTTGGCCAGAAAGAAGTTTGCCTTTCGTTTTATATTTTTTTAACTTGATGCTGCACGTAGACCATTTTTTAAACAGAAAAATGATATAGTTGAGCGAGAGAAGTAATAATAAAAATAAAAATGAAGTACAAACACAGCAGTGAGCTATCATTTACATAAAAAAATGCTCGTTCAATATAAATTATTATGTGGAACTTAATATAACTTGTTATAATTCATCACTTCGGCTCGGCACCTACATAGATGTATGTATTTATGGTTCTCCTCTCTTTTATATCATTAAAAAATATACCAACAGTCAATAACAACATTTAGGTATCTTATTTTTTACTATCACACCATAAACTTTTAAGAATTGTACCTATCTAATATAACCCTACGTACGTCTTTGCTCAATATTCCGTGTCCTCTTGAAAATATTCACGCACGTACTCTCACGTAAATCATCATCATGACTATGACGCTACTTGCGTCGATGTTTTTTTCAGAAGAGCTTAATCTGTGTATATGGTACATTGGATAAAAATGGATAAATTAATTATTTTATCGTACTAATGTTCCTGGAAAGAGTTGAATAGAATAGAATGCATACCCCAATCCAGAATGGTTCACTAACTACTGGATGCAAGCGGCTCTTGGAATGGAATATTATTTTTCTCTTTTAATCTTATCCGACTAGACCATTCCATTTCACAATCAGAAGTAATTGTAGCTTACTTAATGACATCAAAATAAAGTCTAAAACATGACTGAGATTTTGAGTACTTTGCCATTTTTATGCAATAAGGTCACACGCGAAGTATAACTTGAGGGTAAAATATGCAAGTACTTTTTGACCTGACCTATTCTTTGCTTCCATAACCTTTTAATCCATAAAGACGTATGGAAATGGTATTGGGATTTGTTTACTTACATGAATACGTAATGACTAGGAAAAGGTTATCAAAATATGAATAAAATCAAAGATCACCATCATCATCCCTAGTTTAAATCTGATGGAACATGAGAGAAAAGATGTTATTGGATAACCTTCCATTAAAAGAAACGGCGTCACCGGCGTCAATGGTTTGACTTTTAATAGTACTATAACCATTACCATTAATCATTTTATAGGGTTTTATTACCAACAATTGCGAAACAAAATTTGTGAGAGTGAGAAAGTAAACAACTTAAGACAGTTGAAACCATTCATCATTTTTATCAGTTTGTGGTAGCACCGCGAACCATGATAGCATCTTGAATTTAAATAATTTTCTGTGCCATAATAATATACAGGTAGGTACCTAAACCTACAATTAGGCGTAGGACTGACAATATTTTACTTCACAAACGTACCTCAATCAAACAAAGACTAAAATACTACCCAAAAGTTAGGAAACATGGCCGACAAAACTGTACCAATTGAGGACAAAGGAAGCTGCTCAATAAGCCCCAGTTTTTTATATGACAAAGACGCGTTCCTTTGTGTTGCAACATTTAACTACCAGACTAAAAATTACCCTTTTAAGATGCAATCCATACTAATGTTTTATTTTATGTCATTAATAAATTTCCAAATCAATGTACAAACATTATTTTATAGCCTTTGAATTTTATGCATTACGAAACTACCCAAACCAAATGATGAATTCATGTTAATTTCTCCTTTAAAACATTATGACAACCTGGTAGTATGCCTCGTTCTAATATCTTCTTGTCAAATTAATCTTCGATCTATCGATCGTCAATTTAATGCACACGTGTAACTACCAAAAAATTAACCAAAAATAAAATATCAATATCCATACCTTTCTTTGAGCAGGACGCTGGACAAAGGTAGTACTGCCGAACAACTCGTAAAAGGCGATTTTCACCCTTGAAATGTTTCGATCGCTAACTAAAACTTGTACTGAGGGACTATTACGAACAAATATCCAAAAAAAATATATGGATTGTAACGATTAATAATACTTTGAAGTCTAAAATTTGCAAAATAATATCACTGTTAAAAAATGTTTAACTTAAAGAATCAAAGGAACACACTTTTTTTTTCTTTCTCTAAAGACAAGAATAACAACAAACAAATTGTAGTATTCGTCGACCAAGTACTCACAGTTTAACGATGGATGGATAAACAACAAATTGCAGTAAAAATTAATTAATTATACTTTTTTGGGAGCAAATATTATAATATATACTTCCTTCTTTCGAATAAAGCGCACGAAGCACTTTCTAATCTTCTCTCTTCAACACATTACGGAACACTGAAACTTTACTGAACAGAAAAGAACGCAGAAGAAATCTCCTTTACGCAAAGCATAACATTTTGTCCTTGCAAAATGGGATAGGAATACAAGAAGAGTTAACAATATTGAATTGCAGGCAGGGTAGGATGTTGGTTAACAACAACGTAGAAAGCTGCGCATAGGTATGTAGCAAAATACTTTGCCTTGCATATCGTATCGAGTAATCGAATCTTTGTATTAGGTTTTATGTATAGCAGCTACAGAATATACAGAATGACTTCTATACTTTACTGCACTGCAGTACTTTGCTTTGTAATTTTGTATGTAGAAAAATTATAAGCAGTGGACCGCAACCTAAAAACTACCCCCACCGCACCAACCTTACCTACCCCTTACCAGAAAATTTTGTATAGTTATGTATAAGTATACGTTTAATTTAGAATATAATGGATTTACTAAAGTACTGAAATTTACTACATTAAGGATAAAAAATTGTTAGAATAATATCACCCCTACCTGTACACTGTATCCTTAATAGTTTTCGTAATATATGAACTGAACCACAGAAATGTTATATGAATGTGAGTTTATAGAACGTTATAAGGACATAGCGCTAAAATTGGGAAGGAAC
>JAQIWN010002389.1:0-16069 GCA_034699025.1 Entomobrya cf. arborea Gr-Col-00668 | reverse complement strand
ACGAGCATGTAACTTGAGAAGTTTAATAAGAAAAACATTCAGTTGATATATTTAGGTTAAAAATAAGCGTTTCGTAGTGGTTAGTTATAAGGCTTTATACTAAGCAGTGGTATAGGGAATAATGCATATTCCATCTCACATCTCATCCCACCTCGCCAAAAAAAACAAAGCTGTCATCAACATAAGCCATGAGCCACCACAAGAATCCAGGAAGAGGGAAGTAAATTGCCTTTACAGCCGCTTATGTGTGTCTCTCTCTGTGTGTGAGCGAGTAGCAGGAAAACTGTTTATAATTTGGAATCAAGTTGAGATTTTTTTGTGCACCAAGACAAAAGGCTTCGGCGTTTGTATTTTTGCAAAACAAACGGTGCGTATCATTAAATTCCTTCTTGATATTCTACACTGGGATCTGTCTGTTTCTTATGCGAATACGTGGACTTGGTTAATTATACATGCACGTTGTTGTTTATTCAATTGTGTGTCAGTGTGACTAGGTCTTGTACAAAAACATAAAAATACAGTAAAGTAAATTGAAATAGTTCAGTCATCATCATGATAATCATTGTCGTCAGGGAGTAGTGTCATAATTCAATAGTAAATATAGATGTAAAAAATGTGAACAAAAATGAGTAAAAATAAATGGCATGTTTTAAACCTTTAAATTATGATATGGAAGCAAAAAGGCTAGTTGTGTGATGACTACTCTTGCTCATTTCTTGTAAATTTGTATGACTACAAACAATGCAAGTAATTTTAGTGGTGTATGTGGGCGATGGCGATACATGTGCAAATTTTTGGATGTACACAAAATGGGCAGATTTGAAGCACACAAGCGTAGTTTTTGTAGTTTGCAATTTACAATCTTTATGTATGTGTGTCAGCGGTGAAGTAAAATGTATTTGCAAGAGCAGAGAACAAGAAGTTGGATATATTTATAATAATAATATAATAAGCACTACCACACACTCACGTTTGTGTCAGTCAGCAAGTACAAGTAATATAATATCCCATTCAACATCTTATTTCCTCTTTTTCTTAAAAGCGTTTAAAAAAGGAGAGAGACCCGATAAACTTATGCTTTTGAGAAGTCCGCCTCTTACTGATAAATCTTTTGATATATTTTCTTAATAGTAGACTGGTATGTGGTATAGTGTGTGGTCGGGATCTGATTTGCTGATCTGACTGCGATGTGAAGATCTCTAATATATGCATTAAAAGGATGATATGAAGAGATTATAGTGCATTTTTTATGCGGCATGATTTTATAGAATAAAATTGTGTGATGGATAAAAAAATATGTTTAAAGGCATGCATTTTATCACTATCATTCTTCATTCATGATACAACAAGCACATTTTGCTTACATTGTTGAATTGAAATTAAATGGGTATTCCTGCTTGTTTGTCTTGATGATGATGATGTGAAGGGGAACCAAAAAACCAGGAAGCGCCGCGCTATATATAACTATTTTATATGGGAGCAAGAAACATAGCTGTATTCTGCACTCAATTTCTGCACATGGTATTTATGCATGGTAGAGCAAAGCATCAAGAAAGATGGGACCTGCAACAGTTCCTCTTACGAACGAACGTAACGTATGTACTCATGTACTTAACAAAATTACAATTATATTAAGTAAACATGATATAGTATATAGCTAACTTACAGTAAACAGTACTCTATACTCAATATTGTGCAAGAGTATCAAGTAAAGTAAGTCAGTCTGCATAGTCTACCGCTCAGAGAAGAGCTCTTTGTAGATTGGAGTGCAAGGTCACCAAAAAACGGCACCACACTACCACCTCCACCACCAGCCACACACATACACAAGTAAATAAACTAACCACGTTGCTGTTTTTTTTTTGCGTGTGCTTACCTCTTCTCTTCTCCTTTGTAATATTAAATGAATGTATGATTTGATATGATGATATTTTATGATATAAAAATGCAAAAAAGCACATGGCTTGAAATGCTCGAATGATAGTCATGATAATGATGATGACGATGAAGCATGGTTGTATTGTTAGCATGCTTATTTGACTTGTGTACCTCATTTACGGCTCCCTTGTCTTTTTACTACCGTGATGAATAAAAAATATGAAGAGTTTTAGACTGTCTTTTCCTGTTTGCATGTTTGATTTGGGATAATAAATCTTCTAAGCATGGTGTACATTAGTAACGGGAAACAAAAAGTTTGTAATTTGTTATTTAGAAAATTTTAAAGTCTGTACTTTTTATTAAAAACTAGTAATGCACTTAATTAGATTAAAATACATTATTTTAGTTCCAAATCGGAGAGACAGACTCAAATGACGTTCTCATAAAATTCGCAAACTTTTGTTCCCCTTCCAATTATCGAGAATGATTGCTCTCTTCCTAATTCCTACTTCTCGGTAAAGACAACAAACACACGTTTTGTTTGTTACTTTCCGCAAATTCATTTTTGCATAGATAAAAATGACGGGACTGGGTCATGGATTATATTATCAATCAAAATCATCGTATGCATTTATATATCAATCTGTATATCTTGTCTGGTCTCCTTCCAGATTTTGCGGCTTATGATAAATCATAACAATGCAATGGAATTAGTCATATTGTCCCCATTGTATTTCGGGGTTTTGTTTAAATTGATCCACGTGCTATTGATGCATTATTAAATGAAATATTACGTTTAAATATCCTGATTGTTTAAACCGATTAATTTTCCATTAAATCTTGTTTTAATGATGCATCTTTTATTTATCATGTATTTTTCCCTATTCGCTGGCAAAATCCAGTTTGGAAACAGTTCCTGGTGGTATTTTTCCTTTGGTTTTTTAGTATCCGAATTCCACAGCATGTCTGGTGGATTAATTAGTTATTAATGCTAAAAATATTGGTATGTTTTTTAGAGGATTTGATATAACCCATACGTTTTCTCTTCTAGCGAGCCTTGCAATTTTATTAAGAGTTTAATTATTGCTATTACGTGGTTACGAACTGACAAAAACTAGAATTTGACATGCCTGTCACCGTGGTCATCAATATCAGAAAAGGTGAAAGGTACTTTGATGGAATTTAATGAAATACTTCGAGTATGCACTTATGTACGTGCATGTTTTTTCCCTTCTTAATCGATTTCTTGGCTAATTAATTTTGTATGGGCTTATCAAAAAAAAAGCGGTAGAGTGAGAGGTGTAGGTTAGGTGGTTAGGTTTTAATTTAAAACGAGTTGCATTGCTTATACTTTTATCACCCCGGAAAAATAATATACATAGTGAAAAAAGTATAAATAAAAAATGTTCATGTGACACAGAAACATGATCATATTTTTATCCATTCAGCCATGAAAAGTCAGGAAGCGAAAAATTAGTAGAACGTCAAGAATGATTGCGACGATGATGATGTGACAACACGCGCATATGCTGCTATTCACGATAGCGATGATGAGACTTGAAATCTTCATGCCAAATTGGTGTATGTTTTCCAGTTATTTATTTTTGCCGTTGGTGCAAAACTGGTGCTAACGAGGAAATCAATTTTTACAACCACTACAAACTGCTGTTTGATAAGTAGAAAAGCAAACAAATCACCAAATCCATACTAAACAACACACACACGTACAAAAACATACACTCATATGCATAATATGTAAGCAAGCAACATGCGGAATTTAAAACTGTTATGATCATAATCATGATTGCTGATAAAAATGGAAGGGGTTCAAAGGAGGAAAAGTAGAGAACGAAAAATTGAATATAAAAAATGGGGAATCAACAGACACATGAGACTATCCCAACTACGCAAAGTATCATCGTCGTAACAAGTATAAAGTTGAGTTTTGTGTGTTTGGTTGTTTGTCGAGCTGTTCATGAAATTGCGAAAAATGATGATGATCATGTAATGTGTATGCTTGTTTGTGTTTGTATTTTGTATGTGTCTCCTATCCTGGAACTAATTTTAATGAATGGATGCTTGAATGAGTCAGTTTTTTAAAAGCTGTAAATGGTAAAGCCAAGGTCGAACAAAAACTGTTTTTTTAAACATCGTGTGCTGCTGCACCACTAAATGCTGTGCTGGTGCATACACATTTTTATTCATTTGTAGGCAGACAGCCGAGTTAAAACATGACATGGCTTTATGCTTCATGCTTGCATGCCTGAATGTTTACCTATCTAACAATTTTTTAACGATCTGCCTCGTAAAAATCACTACGGTTGATGATAATGATGATTTAACACATTTATAGAGGGAAATGATTCCGTTTAATTTTTCATAAAGTGTAATTATTATGTGTGTATTTTTTATGTACATAATGATAATTAAAAACTGTGTTATCATTATCGTAGGTTTTAGAGTGAGATGTTATTGATGATGATGAGCTTTACTTACATCATCATAGTCTACCTTTCCCTGTTCAACTTGTTATTTTTGTCTGTAGGTTGGTTCCTTGTCCATGTTTGATAACAACTTATCATCATATCATATTGTACGTAATACTACGCAACACTCATAATGTACCTTACCACATGTTTGTACTATTTATAAATACGGGATAAAAAATATTGATGAAAAGCAGGAATTGTTGAGTTTTCGAGATGAGAATTATTTGAACGCGGAAGAAGAACCGAGAGAAAAAAAGGGAATTATGCAAGAAGCATTGAAGAGTCGAGTACAGAAATGTACATCTTTTTTAAAAATAATTTTTAGAGTTGAATATCATGGTTGTAAACTGAAAATGAGAAGAAGAGGTTTATGTAGAAAAAAACTATTCTAAAGCAACACGTGTGATAAGCACAAGCTGTATTGTATATTATTTAGGGCTTGTGCGTGACATTTAATTAAATATGCATGCAATTTTATTCCAGTCTTTGTCTTCAGTGATTTTTTGTGATGGCTCTGTTGATAATTTTTGCACATTAGTCGAAGATGCACAAATTAAAATTGAATGGTGTTACTTTGAAGAAGATACGTTTATATTTGTGTTTTTATTTTTCATTGTTTATTTGTGCATCCAAGTTGAAAGAGAAGATATCTACCTACTAAAACGCATGCTTATTCTTAAGTAGATATAGTTTTTTTACCGGTAGCCACGCACTCTCGTGCATTTAATGCATGGTTGCGTTTCTGCTCCAAAAATCCTGTTACTCACTTTGCCATGCCATTGCCATACAGCCATATAAACACAGTAGGAAGAATAATGCAATAAATCAGCATAATAATACATTTTGCAGTGTGGCAATTGCAGAAAATATACACTTGTATATTATACATAAGCATAGATTATCATGAGCGTTTAAAGTGTAACATAAAACAACTATTTCTTAAAACAGTTCATTCTTTTTTTTTGATATGATGATTATAAGGCAAGTAAGCAAAAAGGAAAGATGTTGCTACTTGTGAAATTACTTATGTTGTGTTGAGGAATTCTTCTTAAAGCATTTAGGTTGACCATTTAAGAAATTGAGATGGTCAGTCGGTTGAGTGTTACATAACCAAACCAAATCTTTAAAGTGTTAAAACTGTTATCTATCTTGCTACTTCACTGTACTCCTACAACAATTCATGCATGTTTGATGTGTGTAGTAGTAAATTGAAAATGTTTGAGTTTGTACCCATTAAAAGCTGTAAAACGGCTTTTTATAAAAAAAACAGAACAGGAACACTGATACTCTAATATATATGAACAGAACAAAACAGTAACCAAAAAAATTCTTCTAATTATTATGTCGTATATCGAAATGCCAATATAATATATAGCATGATGATATATGTTTGTATTTACACAATATACTACAAAATTCTCACAAAAATACTGTAGCAATACATAATAGCATAATAATAATGGTGGTATATGTGTTTATTTATGCGAGTATAATTTTATTTCTTCCTCATCATGTTTAAACATTTTGAGTTGGTCATGGTTCTCTATCTCTCTCTAAAAAAACAAGCCAATCTACTTTAAATCTGAGAACCATAATCACACAATTCACAAAAACAGTCATAGTCATAATACTTATAGTAAACATAGCATATAGCAATCATTTTTATTGCATGTATACCACCTCGAAAAAAGGAGCAAAGAAGGTGGAATCAAAGAATAGGAACAAGTCGTAAAATAGATGGATGAATTCGTGCCATTGTTATTGTTATTATTATTTGAAGAAAAAAAATTGCGAAACATCTCCATCCCGTTTGAAAAAATAGCAGCAACAACAAACGACAAGACAGCCAATATTGCAAGTCGAATACATGTCCCCTTTTTATCATTACACTTTAGCATTTCCTTACGAAAAAAAGGAATTGCTAGTTACTATTCATCATGCTGCTTATACTACGTCCGTATAACGCTAACTTTTTTGGATTATAAAGAACTTTACATTATTTTAATGCATTCCGTCCGTATCCTACTTTTCCTTTTCTTCTATTCAAAAAGTGAAGTGTGTTACATATGGTGAGGTGAGTACCGGCAATAAAAATGGTACTGCTCATTCATCTGATGACTAATCGTAAGTGATAATCATAACATAACGTTGTTGGGGGATCACGATCAACGATTATGACACAATGTTTTTTACTAAGCAAAGTAATACAATTACTCGAGAAGAGAAGATAACTTTGCAGACTAGCACATACACACGCATGAATGCAACATTACAAAGCAAGTCACATTCACTTTTTTAAGCTTTACTTACATTGCACCTATTTTGCAAGTAGTGATGATGATGATTGTTGATAGATTTGTTTTGACTAATTATTGTGCTGACGACGGTAACTACACGAGTGTTTAATAGACAAACACAGTAAAAATTGTCTGTACACATGTCTCAAGTATCAAAATAATATCTATTTATCTTTTTTGATGCATTTATTTTATTCACGACATTCCAATACATAAAAAATTGGTGCGTGCATGTTTTTCTTGTGAATCAGAGAGAATGAGCATTATGCACACAATTTTTTTGCAGTCAGTCTACCAAATTGTTTCCAAGGTGAGACGTGTTTATTATCCCTATATTTTGTGAGTAATATGATAATGGTGATGATGATTGTTGCTACGCCGTATATTATGTACCTACATGTTATACAAGCTAAATCTTGAGCTTCCGCAACAAGGAAACAATTGATGACTTACTTGACTCTCTGACTCACTCAACAGTTTGTAATACCTTGTTCAAAATATAACGCTGCTACCGTGTCCTGATTGTTTTACACGTTGACGAAAATGCCTGAAAATAAAATGTAATTAGTTTTTCCAATAATTTATTTCCGATTTACGCGTGCGTGTGAATTAGCTTTATGATCTGTTTGCAATATTTTTCGAGGAATAGAACATATTTCCCACTAACCAACTTTAGGATTACTGATAAGCTTCAAAATATTAATTATTATATAATTAAAATTTTAACAAGCATAAAACTGATATTTTAATCGGATCCAGCATGCATGTCTGTTCACGTATTTTGTAATTTATACAGTTAAAATTGCCAAGTGCTGCGTAAGTATGTAAAGCATACATTATACATGTAGTTTTTTTTGGTAAGACCCGTTCTTCCCTGAAAACATTTTTGCACGAATTTCGTAATGCTTCCTTGCAGCAAAAACGCTGATTTTGTTCTTCCTCATCCTGTATATTTTTTTCTTCCTTTAAAATACTTCCCAACAAAACGACCAAAAAATGTACGCACGCAAATGAACATACAGTGAAATATACGGCACAACCCAACACCATGAATAGAAAAAAATGAATGATTATAGTACATTACATGCTATAATATAACTATGTCCTGTCCTCTTTCTATACGTGCCTGTTTGTCTGCAAAGCTTTAAAATTATAATACTAAAAATTTGTGACGCTGGCTGGCTTTAGGTTGTTGCAAAAAACGCAGACAGAACAGTTAAACAACGAGTAGCCTTGAAAGACAGCCGGTGGAAGTGATTCAATCATTCTCCCTCACTGTTTTGCTCTGTGTTGCAATCATCATCATCATCAGAATCACAGACAGTTTATTAGCTACTGACAACACGACAGCTATAGATGCAACAAAGGAACAACAGTAGTCGGCTAGGCATCATCATAATCATGTCAACGTAGGAACTTTACTTTTCCTGCTACTTCCTTTGCCACTGATTCAAATGATGGTGGCGGTGGCGTGATGACGATGACGATAGCTTAATTTTATTACAGGCTACTTGTGATACACATGCGAAAACGTTAATATGATGTATGAAATTGGATAGAAGATTTTGCTTTTCTGCATAGATTTAAATTCTGGTATGGTGATTACTTTAGACCACCGTTGCTCTCGATAGATGTGGATCTTCTTGATGATACTATTGTTATGCCGTTTTTTAAAGTGTGAGCATCATCATTTACTATTGTTACATTAGTTATCAAAATTTATTGTGAGTGAATGGGAAGATGTCGCGAATTACATTTATCACTTACACTACAAAAGCATAATCAGTATCATCATCACCACTAATAATAAAAAAGGACAATATTATTGGAATTTTCCGATATTAGTTTGCTTGTCTGATGCACTTCGTTTCCTGCAATCATAAAAAATCACCAATCAAAATTGTCTTACAATTTGCAATCATGAAGTCGAAAAATAATAATAGGAAAATAGACAGTTTTTATGTATGAATTTTATTTCTAACGGTATCATTTTGTATTATCATATCATCAATCATCAGACTAAAAATAATGCAACAATGTAATATCAGAAGCATATAAAAATGTTTATCAATACAAATAAAAGCTGCAATAAAATCTCTCAATCTTTAAAGACAAAACAGAAAATATTTGAATTACAGATGAGGACACATAATGTGATAAAATAATGCGGTGTTATTTGTATTCATATTTCATACATAATATATTTATAGAGCATGACAATAAATTTTGGTATGAATATCATTGTCAATTGTCGTCATCAGACAATCATCATAATCATCAACCAACGAGTCTTGTCTTAAAACAAGTCATCTTCACGAAATCATTAAATTTGAATTTGAACCTTAAGACTGGCTTATCGATCACATCTCTTCAAAATCGTCGGATAGAGAAAAGATCAAAGAAAAATACATGCAGAAAACCATGTTTACATAAATACATAGCATACCTGAGCTTTGAAAAGTTCATGTGTGTGAGATAACTTTGATGAGATGAGAGGACAATAATCTTGTTGAATACTAATGAAAAAAAAAATAGGAAGAGGAGAGGAAAGAAGAAGTGAATGATGTTATGTTGTTGTTTTGCTTTTACAAGAATTAGATTAAACTGTTAACTTTTGCATATTCCGTTCTCCCTGCTATGCCACTGCTGCTGAACAATATTGAAAGCTGAAATTGTAAAAGAAATGGCTAACACGCTGTTTTGTTGCTGTTATGTATTTATCATTATCATTACACAAGTTTCAAAACATTTGTCTAAAAAGTGATTCTTCACTTGCAGCTATCCTTAGCATTTTACATGTAAGAAAATAAATGTCTATAATTCGTATCGTTATTATGCATATAATAATGTTGCATTACATTGGCTTCTAACTTCTGTATAAATATTCAACTAATTGTAAGTATTTACTTACATTATGCCGTTGCAAAAAAGTTGGATTTTCTGTTCTGTTGATACACTCTTTTACAAGTTGCTATGGAGTTAGTTTTGGCTAAAACAGCGTTGCATTGCATATTGGTCTTTTTAGAATACGGTTATTTCTTAGGTTTATGTTTGTTACTCTGCTTAAATTAAACTCTTAATATACTTATTTTGGTTTTGAGTAGAATGTTAGTAGTAAAATACCAAGTATGCTGAATGCTGAGCTGTTGTGTAATGTGTGGTATTTTTTTGCTCTGGCTTCCGGCAGCATTTTGCCGGAAGTTGGTTCCTTTTTGCAGCCTACTTACTTTTTAGCATTGCTTACATTATTTTTCTTGTTACAAAGTTACGTTTTGTATTTTATGTTACGTTGCGGTGGTGGTGATGATGGCAGAAAAGGAGTAGGAGGCGAAGGTGGTTTGCTAGAAGATGAGTGCTGGCTCTCTGCAGTGCACAACGGGAACTTGCTACGCTGTTACGCATAATCATAACATAACGTGCTACTATACAAAAAAGACGTTTACGGCATGTCGCTGCCATAAAATAAAAAGTAATTCAAATTACAAGCAAGCATAAGCACAATGAAAATACAAAGTTGTTAATGCAGTAGTAGTAGTACTTCTAAGTTTTTGTTTTCTTTTGGGTGATTTTTTTTTCTTCAAAGACATCAAAAGACACACAAGACGACAAATAAAAGCAATAATTTATGTGCTATTTCTAGAAACATGCGTCTCTACCGATGATAATGATGATGATGATGAAGTTAAGATGTTTAAGAAGATACGATGCAGAGATTTTTTTCTTCTATTTTTGACGTGAGAAAAGCAGCAGTACGTCTTTGAGAGAAAATATTGCATAAAAAGAAAAAAAGATTATTGTATCGCCTCAATTTTGTCTGCTTCTTTATTTGTTGTTTGAGATGATGGCTGGTGTAACACACTTGCTTCACATTTTGTTTCTATTTACACACACACACACTGCGAACCAACTTGTACTATTTAGATTTTTTGTTTTTGTTATATAGTACATGCATAATAAAAAGAAGAATAGGTGAATGTCTTGAAGACGCTCCACACTGATCTGATTTGAATTCATAATAGCATAGCAAGTGAAATATGTTTGGCAATGTTTTACTTTTTTTCGATGACATTTTTCTTTCATGTGCTTCCTTGTATTTTTACACCATGTAATGTGCCTTGTAGCAATCACATTTTTGCTCATCTTTTTAAAATTACGCAACGTGAGAATATGTACTGTGTGAAAATACTGCATTGCTAATGCAAACAAAAAAATCTTCTTGATTTTTTTTGAAGAATATATAAACATTGCATTACATTTTCAAAAAAAATGCTATCATCATAATCATCATCGATTTTAAATGTTGCAAGAAAACGAACAACAACGGCAACGACACGCATAATCTTCTTTGAGAAGGCCTACTTTGAAAAAAAAATGTTTACAAATTGTTGCCCAAAAAAACACAAAGTGTGTGTACATCCATTTATTGATGCATTTCATTCATCGAAAATTGCAGCAGGACAGGATGATGATGATAACGGTGATGGCACGTTGCTATTACGTAATTTGACATAATTCCCTCGATCATCATAACAAAAAATATGCACAACACAGAGTGTTATACACAAGCAACATTTTGAGCAAGTCTATATTTTATTGCATTGCATCATTGCAATGTGATGGCCTGCTTTAGTATTGTAAAGCAAAAAGGAGGAAGAAAAATACCTTATCCTTGCACACAAAATTATATTATGCTTCACTCTAACTGCAAATATCCCTTCTTACATAATAAATGTAATAAATAAATGCATGTTTTTTTTCTTTTTGAAAAAAATTGTGTATACACCTTGCTCACTTTTGCATTCAACCAACTTTTTGTTTCTTGTGTTTGACGTGTCGTGCATCATTTTTTTTTTGAAAGGGTGCAAAATCTTTATAAGTATTTTTAGCTACTAGTTTGCATACATTGTACTTGTACCATATCTGTGTACACGATGACATGACATAATAGCCAAAAGAGATACCAAGTGCATTCCAAATGAAAATTGCAGCAGCGGGTCTCTCATCGTGGCTCGCTTTTGGTTCACACAAGTCTAGTTAGCTGCTTCCTCTTCAATTATTTTACTTGTTTGGCTGGCGGTGGTGGTGGTGCGGTGTCCCATTTCCCACTCTTATTGTCTGTTGCATCATCACATCAGCCAAGCAACATTCAATCCTTTTGGTAGCTATTAAAAAGGATTATCTTTCATAATCAAGATTCAGCGTCATTATTCATTCGAGACCACAAAGGTGTGAATAGTTGTGGAATATGCAACAGTTTTTTACCTTTGGTGCTACCTTCCTTTTCTCACCACCACCACCAAAAAATCTGAATCTCAAATCTTTACACTGCAATCATCTCTATTGAATTGCATTCCGTTGCGTTGCAAAGTGCAAGCAAACCAATATAAATAGAAGTTATCTAATCTGCAACCACCGATTAATTTATACCTAACCATTTCTTCTTTATCATCTCCTCAAGACTTGCTGCAAACACTGTAAAAATTACAGTTTGACCACTCAACTAAAAATATTTTATTTCTCAAAACACGCACAATGTAAAGTATCACTGATAAAATGCGTTTTATCTAATTATTTTTCGTGTTCATAATAAAAATGAAAAGGCATAAAATATAACTGAAAAGTTATCATAATTATTATCCTTGTTCTGTACATTTTTGATCTGTATGTAGTGCGGCGATGCTGCTGATTCTACTCTTCTAATATATTTTAATGTACACATCATATTGCATAATAGTTAAGGATTTAATGATAATGCAAGCAAATCCTCAGCAGGTACTGCACTGCAACACAGTAGCAGTCTCTCTCATCATCATTTTCATCGGCATGAGAAATATTTTGATTTCCTCAGAGACAGCATGCAGCAGCCAAAAAAAGGGGAGATCCTTGTCATGTTCTGCTCTAATATTTTCAATTTTTTCTTCTTTCTCTCAGTACAACCATTACCAACACCTTGCAAGCACATCAAGAGCTTCCTCTGCTAAAAAATGAGTTAACATCATCAAGAGAGAGATAGAGAAGCAGAAGACATCCGTTATGTAGTGAGTGAGTACCGTTCCGATCATCATGATGAACAAAGAGAAGGAACAGAAACATACATTTAAAAAAGTCACATTTTGTTGGCTTGCTACTCTTCTTTCTTAATGCAACTACTTATACTGCACTTGTGTAACTATTGCTACTTTTCCACATTTTTTTACGCATTCAGTTTAGTATCGACGAAAACGATTATGGTGGATTCATATGTACATATTATTGAGAGTGTCTACATCCGCTCTCTCCACTAGTACCCTTCTCTTTTGTAGTATGACTTGATTTTCTTATACTTTGTTAAGTCTCTCTTTTGGGTTGATGATCAAGAGATGATGATAATATTGCGTTATATAACAACATAACATCATTGCTACTGTTATGTTATCATCTTCATGCAGTGGCAGCAGTGGTAAATTGTACAGTAGGGCCAGAGAGAGCCTACAAGGAACAAGTTTTATTTTTTTTTTCGGCAGGCAAAGCAAAGAAGTCAGAGAAACTGCCTAACTGACTGACTGACTTCTATGAACGAAGGGGAAGATGATGATGATGATCACGGAACATGTGAAGTTCACACAACAATTCACTCTGATGATTATTATTTCATTCCGTTGGTTCGTTTTCTTTAGTTTTTACTCTTTGCTCCTTTGACTTGACTCTTTGGCCCAGTTTCACTTGTTTTATTTTTTTGGTTGAAAATACCATCATGGGTGGATGAGTATTTTATTTAGTTATGTTGTTTCGTGTTTTTTTTTCATCTTAAGAATGTATTTCCAGAGAGATGTCAAGTTTAAGTAGCAATGTATAGAGAGCTGGTTTATATGTTTGTTGAGATGTTACACAAGACATGTCGATTAGGCAAGATGTTATCATTAATTTTCGTCTATTTGACTTAATAGAAAAAAAAACATTCAGTAAACTTTATTAACTTGTTTTTTTTGTATGTGTACGCTCATGTATGAATTTTATTTCATTGGAAAACATATTTAAGGCTTCATTTAATCTTTCATTTTTTTTGTCTAGCAACAAGAAATAGAAGAAAAAAACCAAATGATATTTTTTTCTTTCCATCATTCCAAGACTGACTGTATTGTGATTTGTTTTTCCCAAAAAAAAAAATGTTACATGGATGATGATGAAAAGGAACTCACATCATCTATCCATTCATCCGTTTTTTCCTCTCTTTCTCTTGTTAAGTAGATAAGCAATAAGAAAGTGTGTGTACTGTACTGTGTTCATACAAGTATCTATGGCGTGTAGCGTATTCATTATGATGTCGTAGTTGGCTTATTTCCTTCTTTCATTTCCGTTTCTAGATTATCACTGTCAACTGGCATTATTGCCCATACGAGACTTCGGAGGGGGGTATTTTTTTTTCTTCTTGGAAATATCCTGTTCCGATTTCTTTTCATGTTACTGGGCTTCTGTTGTTATGTGTTCCAAAAAACTAGCGTGTGTGTATTCATCCAATATCCTTACACACATGCATAACAACGCTTTAAACGTATATATATACACTATATTATCATTTCCATTATACACAGTAAAAGTAGCCCATTATATCGAAATGAGGACTAAGGATACAAACAGGAAGTAAATATAGCATGTACACACCTACTACATATCTCCAAGAACGCCTCAGCAAATTCGGTTTTCACAATAAAGTTATTCAAAGGCTTATATCAAAAACCCGATAACCATAATAGCCATACATTGCATAGTATATATGTATGTAGTCAGTCTTCCTCATTAAAATAAGTGTAATTTAAAGTTTTCAACCTATAATATTTGATGGACTATTGGTATATGCCACGTAATCACATACATGTACATTTGTAATGTTTGTATATATGCCATTATAGTAGAGAAGACGACTAGCTGAAAATGTAAAATGTAAATAAAATGGCATTGTGATATGATTGTGAATTGGACAAAAAAGGAAATATGTACATGTGTATTATACGAAGAAGAAAACAACATCTATTATAATGCTTATTCTAGTAGCATAACATGTGAAAAATAATGTGGTAGATATTTATACTCTGGCTTTTTTGGAGAAATAAGAAATCGGAAATTGTGTTCCCTTTTTTATTGCTACGAAGAAGGAAAGTACTAGCAAGTAGACCAAGTAAAAAAAACATACGAAAGAACGATCGAAGGAAAGTGCTGGAAGACGCATTGTAGTGGCAATAATAATAAAAAAATTATATGGCACATGGAAAAAGCAAAAAGAAGACGAATAAGAACATTTTTAGTTTTGATATACTGTATATTATGGTAGTGGTGGTAGCGGGGGAGGTAGTGTGGTAAAAACATTGAAAATGGCATGTGTACGAGGTGTGGAATGCATGTGTGTAGAGTATATGTGAACAATATACAATTGAACTACGTGAGGAGCTGCAAACGACCGATTCGGGCTGTTTTGATAAACATTTACTGCTTGTTGTTGTTATTAATATAGTGTCTATTAAATGCTATTTGGCTGTGTGTATGTATGTGAGGGTAAGAAAAAAAGTAAATTGTTTGGTGGTTTGGTAGAGTTTCCTGAGAAAATATGAGGGGACGGCTGGCGGACAATAGAATGTGAATTTAAATGCAATGAAATGTATAAAAGTATTTAAATATTTTTAGCATAATCATTATCATCATCATGATCGTTGTGGTTGTCGAAACAAGAGTAACTCAACTTTTTACAAGAGTAAGAAAAGCTAGTTAAGTGTATTTGTAGCTCATTTTCTTACTTTTTATTTCATTTTTTTCTCGTTGGGTGTTTTATTGACTTCATGTTATTTTGTCACCAGAGTCATCACTCTCATCAAGATATTCATCCATCCATATGCACATTTATTACACATTAGACAATGCAAAGAAAACACAACAGAATTATAACGTGTCTTTTTGCTCCTTCGCATGTTTTAATATTTTTCTTGTGCGTCGGGTACTTGTCATATTTTTTTATGGAAAATTTCTTTCTTTTCTGGGGTAGCTCCTAAGGTTTTAAGGCGACAGAGGTTAAATTTAGACAAAAAAGGGAGCAAAAGGGTAAAATATGTTGCATTTGATTTGAACTTTTTTAAAAAAGGAAGAAAACGCGTGCATGCATTTTACACACACAGTGCACACCCGAAAAGCAGCTCTTTTTTAGTACGGGATAGGAAACTTATCTGAAAAAGAACAATACGTACGTGGTACATATTGTACAAAATGCATGGTTAATAGATGCAAGCATGCATTCAAACATTCCATTTCTTTCTTTCACCTTCGCCTTCCTTTTTTTATGATGTGCCTTTTTTTGCTCCGCTCCTGTATTGAACAATGACAGTTATGCATAATGTACGCACTTGAACAAGCGAGAAAAAAGAAGAAAGAAGGCAGCAG
>JAQIWN010002388.1:0-16073 GCA_034699025.1 Entomobrya cf. arborea Gr-Col-00668 | reverse complement strand
ATTTGTGAGGTTAAAAACTAAATGATCGATAATTTAATGTAAAACATTAAATGTTCAAGAAATGTAGCCAATACTTAGCCTACCGTACATTAAAACTTGTACAATAATATATATAGAATGATTTTAAAACGTTTAACTGTTTTTTTCGAAGCCAAGTTAGCACTCCCGTTAAAGCAGTTACTCTACTATCGATCTGCTGGGTTGCAACTTCACTCCTTGAATAGGTGCTGTAATTTTTTTGGCGATATATTTAAGTATCTCTTTTTAGGTAACGTTTTTATAAACTCTGCAACATGCGATAGATGACACGGTTGGTTTGAAGCACTAAGTGGCACCTTGAACGAAATACTCGTTTAGCTCGACTTCAATATTTTTTACTATCTTAACTGTGAATTTTTAATTTTCTCCAAACAAGTAGTCTTTGTAAAACTATTGCACATAAATGTGTAGCAAGACATAACTAGTTTGACAAGTAAGATATGTTCAAAAGTATTGCCGTAATATTGAGCTAAGTTCGTTCTGTATAAATTGTTTTTTGATACGCTTCTTATATCTGATACTTTTAGTCTCTAGAAAAAGATAAAAGTACACAGCTGACACGCAATATAATATCAAAATTTTGAGCCAGAAAGAGCTATCAAGAAGTATCTAGTAGCTACTAGTATAAAAAATTTGATCTAGATAAATTATGTATTAATCCGCATAATGTTTGCCACCTGTGTAAGAGTTTAAAAAAGCACAATTCAACTCTGCTCACTATGATTGTAGCATTTTGAAGTTTAAACGATTATGTATTAAATATATTACACAATTTGAATTATTATTATTGATAATAATAAGCATATCATGCCGAATTTTACTCAATTTAACTCCTCAAAAGAAGACAATGAAATGACAGCCACTCCACGAAAGCTGGTGCAACCCGTCAATCTAGTAAAATGATCTGTATACTAAAAGAGGCTGAATCACTTGGGGAGTTGAAATACAGCCTTCTTGGCGTTTATAAACCTGGCGAGAAAAGTAACATGTAAATGGGTTCATTTTGTTTTGAGAAAATAAACAGAGCATCAACAATGGTAAACTGGGCTTGCGGTTAATACGTAAAATTATGGTTATTTTCCAGGAGGGAAAGAGGCAACTCAGCCTTAAATGTTTTTTAGCGACTGGAGAATTTTTTTGAGAAATTGACCCAACACTTTACTTTTTCTTATTGTGTAGAGTCGACTACGTGTATAGCTTACCTGGTTTATTATTGTAATAATGTCAAATATTTGCTTTAGTAAAATGCTTGGACGGAACATGGATCGGATCCAAAAAGTGTGTATTGATTTTAATTGAACTTTTGAAATTATTACCAGCAAAACAACTATATGAAAACATGATTACTATTTGAACTATTTAATATTTAGATCTGCTAGAACACGCAAGCTATCAGCTCCAATAGTTATTATTAGTCGGTGGTTGTAATGAAAAAATAAATTATTTTGTGCTAGATTTTCATTACGCTTGGATAGGCATCTTGGGTAACCGAAAGCAATGTATTTCTTTTAAAATGGTTTAAATAAATTATCCAAACGCCTTTATTGGTGTAAATGTAAATCGTTAAATTTTATCATCAGATCAGGTATTCAGTTGGCATAATTTCAAGAATGCAACAGCGTAGGCTTAGTGGATTCAAAGAATGGAGATTAATGTAAATAAAAAGTCAACAGATATTTAGCAAATAATTAGTCTGAGTTAAGCTAGAAACTTGTTAAAACTGCTGTTATGAATTGCTTTAGTATTCGGCGCGTTCACCTCCTGTTTACAAGAGAAAAAAGTTATCGAGCGGAGAAATGAATACAAGATAAGCTGGGGCTAAATATGATATCAATTATGTAAGGCAGCGGTAGAATGTAAGCTATGAAATGACCATGCTTGACACAATGAACTTATATAAGGACCTATACACGTATAATAAACGTAGCATAATATTTAGCACGATAAATTTTTATAGGATTCTTTTCGTAATAGTTTATGAATTTATGGTTTGCTGGCTTAAAAATTGTGTTAGTATTGTCGCAGATGGGACATCTTTATTTTATGGACTTTATAAATGGCAGTAATTATTCGTTTGAAGGAACAGGTGTTTATTTTTTAATCCGACTGTCTTCCGGTAACCTGTAGGTCTTGTGCACCTTCCGTTTATGCTTCCACATTTACTCATGAGTGCTAAAAGCCCTTCCACAAATGTTACAAGCATGCGACTTTTCTGACTTATTGAATGATTTCAATACACATTTGATTTAAAAAACAGTGTACTATTTTAAATTTAAACAGCTGAATTGAAGTTATTTCCTTAACATCCACATAGACATGTTTAAACTGGTATGTTTTTCCAGCAGATTCATTGCATGTCTATGCTGCGCGTCATAATAATTCTTACCGTACTAGCCATTCTCCTAAGAGTTTCATAGGCTGCAAAAGTTTTCGATTCGAGTCGTTAAGTTATGGAATAGTCTTCCTACTGAATTAAAAGAATGTACTACATTATGTAAGTTGAAGATTGGGGTTAAAAGATATTTAGCCAAGTGTAAATTATGTTAATTTATTTTATTTGATTTGTAAAATGGATTTATTTGATTCAAAAAGCATAAAATTGCAAAGAAAATTTGACTTTTTAATTTTATTTGGTGTATAATGGATTGAAAAATGAGGTGAGCAGATAATTATTCACATTGTGGGAGTCTTTGTACCTATGATATTATCTGTAATTGATTGACTTTTTTGGCTAATAAAAATCATACTAAATAAAAATCAAATAAATAGCAAAATTTATGCGAATAAGTGTGTAAGATATTTAGATTGAATTGTTAAGACTACTAGTATTTATTTATTTCATGATAATTGTTTCTGGGTTACGAAATAACATTGCGTGTTAGTTATTGGACGATTTTCTTATATCTTTCTCTAGATACTACTAATATCAGAATAAAGATGCTTATTACAAAAGCAATTTATCCAACACTGTGAGAGCGAAGCTCGGCTTTAATTTTTTCCTAATCCAACTGGTCAGTGTAGTTAAGGCTTTTTATCTAGTTATGTTTATTGGTTTCAAAAAGACTAATACCCTTTTTTGAAGTAAATAAAAAATACTAATTAAAATTGAAAAAAGTTGTAGCCACACTTTTTTTGACACGTTTATTTCATCCATTAAAGATCGAGAAGGAATAAAAAGGCCACACACGTAAAACATAGCGTTTTAAACCAGTCATTTACTTCAAACATGTAATCCAGTTCGAAAACAAGTTCGAATAAGCTACTTTGGCTTCAGGAGAAACTGAAAAATTACTTGTTTTCAACGCCACTAGGAAAATCTAATAAAAACTCAGATTGTTAATCTATTTTACAGAATTTAAAATAATTTACCGATATCTCAGTTTATCATTGTAATTTGATTTATCTTCTCAGGTCTTCCTTGTCACTAGCAATTTAGGTCTACAGAGAAAATGTGTGTTGGCTTAAGAATGTAAAATTACAAATATCATTTTAAATATCTTTTAAGTAACAAGTTGTGGGAAAAACTGGATTGAGTGAAAAAAAATCCAACGATGACAAACTATCGACCTTTTTAACCTTGATTAAACTTTTAATATTATGACAATAAAACAAATATTTTGTACAGAAAAAGAACCGTTTTCTTGAGTGGGTTTACAAAAATTGGTTTCAATTCCATAATTTTTCCATGCGGTAAACTTGCTTTCAAAAAGTATGGTATAAATCTTTTGAAAATTAGGATAAAAATCGTCATATCAAACGTCAACCTTGACTTGAGTTTTAACTAAGGTGCTTTCAGATGCATAAAAATAAGTTAAACGGGTTTCGTTACGTTTAACGCTAAAGCTAAGTCGTATACACTTCTAAGAAAATTTTCCTACTTTTGCAAATGAGCTGAAAATAAATTATCAATTATATTATATTCTAAGTCTCAAGATGTGCAACGCAGTACCATTTCACATTACAATTTTATTTCTAGCTAATTTACATTATTTTGCAATTGCAAAACAAAAACCAACTTTCAACAACGAATTAAAGCAAATTCGTGTCATCAATTTCAAGGGCTTGGAGATTGATTTCCAAGTTGTCAAAGAACCGGTTTTGCTCCTCCGCTACTTATCCAGTTGCAACAAAGACCAAATATTTCCATATGAACTTGGCTCTGCATATCCAGCACTCATATCACAAAATTTATCCACTTACCGCAGTGCCACGGCCAACAAAACAGATCTACCTAATGATCAAACAGGAATTGATTATGCGGCACAACTAAAAAATAACAAAATTTGTGAGGCCAACATTTATATTTATCCACCGTCTAATCAAGATTCCCCACAGATGTATGCAAAAGATTGCAATTGGTCAAGTGTTCTCAAAAATCCTCTACTGATTTATTTGGATAACACATATGAAACCCAAAAGTGGAAACAATTCTATTTGGAAACGATTCCGACTGTCTTAGTTCTAATTTGTAACTTAAATACAAATTCAATCTGCCAAAATGAGAAGAATGCCAAGAAGTTTTTTGCAAGTGCTTTTATGTTAGATTTTAGAATGTTAAAGTTGTCAGTTAGTGCATTCATATGGGAATATCCATCCCTTCTCTAAAAACACTGTGTCCCTACTGCGACCCTTGTAATTCGTTCAAAGCCATTTCTTTAAGAATGAATGTGATTCCAACTTCTAAAAGAGAACTTGAAGTTATTCTTCATGAAAATCGCCAAATTAATCATGATCCACACTCAATACAAGTACTCTTAATGGCAAGGTTATAAAGTCACGCAGAAAAAAAGATGTTCTAAGATACATCCAGTCGTTCCCAGTTGAATCAGAAATGACTGTAATCTATTTGTCTGCAGCCGAACATTTAATCTCATTGCTATTACCCGAGTCAGCTAATGTTACATTCTCTCGCCATCTGGACGAAAATTATGGGAAATGTTAAAACGAAATTGTTGACACTTGCTGTACAACAAATGCTATTAACTCTCATCTTGTATTCCGTCCAATTATTCGGAGGGCAAATCACAGGTCTCGTATTTTGTTTTAAGATGACAGATTGGTAATTTACATCCATCAATTTAAAGTTGTAAGTTGTCATAAGGAGCAATTTCATTGGACAATTCAGTTAACAGAATTGCAATCTCCTTTTGACTTAATGACATGGTCGTTGATTTTGACAATTTGTCTTATTGTTTCTTGGATTGTAAAGTTATCCAAAAACTCGCACACTCTGGACTTAAATTACAGTTTATTTCACACCTCATTTGGTATATTCTGGTCTATTGTAGACCAAACTTGTCAAATATTTAGCAAAAATAGCAAGAACACAAAAAGTATCGTTTAACTTTTGTGTTTACTTTGTTCCGATTACATGGCTGTACTTAAGCATACTTTACAAAGGGGAAAATGTAACAAGACTCACAGCAGAACCACCATTAATCCGATTTGATGATTTTGAATTGCTGGAAAAATACAAATTTAACATTTATTCGCGCAGAAGAAATTTGGAGATTGATATTAATGCAGATCGTTTTAATATAAGTGAAATTAAAAATCTACATATTTTGCACGGCTCTGTAAATAGTCATAAAGCACTTCCGGTAGTATCCGAATTATGGTATGAAATAAAGCGTTATTTGTGTCATTTTGTTGGATACGAATTCGGTTTAAATTATTTAAAAGATGAAATCCCATCGCAGGTATGGAAGTTCATCAAGAAGTCAACAATGTTACCAGATTATGGACAAGGGTTTACAGAAGATGAATCCACTATTTTAGATGTTTATATGAACAAGTGCAACAAGTCTGCAATCATACTAAAAAGACAGTCCGCAATTAAGATTCATACTTTGCTGAAATTAATGAACAAACCGGTATTTCTTGTAAAAAATAAAATTATCGAAATATTTTGGGGGTATAAATTCAAGGGATATTTTCCATTTAATTTCGTATTTTTACCTAGGTAGGTAGGTACCGTTTTGACGCTGGAATATTTGAGTGGTGGCAAAAGTTCTATGAATACTCGTTGGTCTCAAAACTATATATTCACTCTGACAGATTATTTGCTTCATAAAGTCAAAGCGGGACATATGAAACGAACAGAAGCAAAACGGTTGTTACAATTCTGGCTATTATTCCTGGCATTGGACTGGGCGATTCCATCATTGTATTTGTGTTTGCCGAGGGACGTTATTTTCTTAAAACACTTTATTTAAAGTTGATTATTATTTTTACAGATGGCTTAACTGAAGCTGCTAAAGCGTTTCAAGGGATTCGAAGGTTTGGATTCAAGTCAAATAAACAAATAGAATACTTTATTTCGATCAATGTAAAACCAAAAGAATAAGCTAAATACTTCAACCATTTTGAATTGTCATATGAACAAGTGCAATAAATCTGCGCACAATAATAATGAAAAGGCGATTGCTATTAGAATCCTTACGGTGCTAAAACAAATGTACTAACCGTCTTTTCTAGGAAAAGATAAAATTTAAAAACATTTTGGGGGTACAAATTCGTCGGACATTTTCCACCCAAATAGTTTTTACAGCTAGACATCTGTTTGATGCTGGTTGTTTTTGACTGGTGGCAAAAGTTCCTTGAATACTCATCTGTCTCAAAACTTAGTATTCACTCTAATTAATTAATGGCTTTGCATAACCAAACCTTCGCATCTGAAACCAGTAGCAGCAAAACTGATTTAAGAATTCTGTCTCTTATTCCTGGCTCTGGGCTGTTGACTTCCTTCGTTGTCTTTGTTATTGCCGAGAGGCGTTTGTTCTTTAAAGCAGCACATCTGAAGGTTTCCAAAAATTTCTTCAAATGTTTATGAACAGGCCTTAAACTGTTTAAAGGTATTCATAGACTCATATTCAAGTCAAAGGGACGAGTAGAAAATTTTATTAATATTGATGTAAACAACTAATTTGCATAATATTAAATCAGACTACAATTTAAGCTACGTAAGTTTACAATTTTACATTGGACCTACTCATCTTTTGGATGCATCAAATGTTATTTTCTTGGACTATAATTTTGGGTCTGTATAATATAGTTGAAAAGCTTACAGTCGACCGAAGTTATAGTCGATTTTTTTAGTCGAACGGGTTTAATAGTCAACCGAATATTTAGACGAAATTTATTATTCGATGTAGCCTTGGAAAACTTTTTTTGTCGAATGGTGATAGTCAGCAAACGTCACCAGTCTGCACAAGTCATAAAATTTCAAAACATTTTAATTCCTCATTAGTGTTTAATATTTCAACTCGGTTTCATGCTATTTTGAAAACCAAAAAATATCAATATATTTTCATACCTAAAACTTTATGCACGATTTGCGGATTAATTTTCATCTGGTGACCTGGAATACTATTTATTAGCTGATGCAATGACGTTTTGTCTTAATAATGTAAATTATTAAAAACTTCTTTGTTATGCCGAAAGTACTCGAAAGAAATTTGCATAAAAACATAATAATGGAAATTTTTTAGAACTTGATGCTGAACTGCGGAAGCCATGTTGAAAATTTTGACAAAAAAACATCCTCAAAAAATATGCTCTAATTGATCTAGTTTAAAACTGCATTGCTTTACTAGTGATACTAAAGCCCAGCTATAATTTATATCGATAATATAAACGTTTACAGAAATCAAAATGAAGAGGCAACGAAAATCCAGCTGCTCAAACTCCACATTTTCATAACAACTTAACAACAATTAGGATTAAATGTTCTGTATTTGATAGCTGAGAATATGTCTACTTTCAACAATTTTTGCATTCGACTAAATACTCAATCGACTAATTGTACATTCTACTAAAGTCGACTAATTTTAAAAGGACGGCCAAGTACACATTCGACTAATAAAAACGACTAAATAAATTCCACAATTTGTTTTTACACTGTGCAGTGGCGACTAAGTGCATTTTGACTATATTATTGTCTCCCATAATTTAATGTAATGTTAATTGCAAAATTGGTAACCAAAAAAATGTCGAGTTTGGCCAAACGTCAAAAAAATCGATAATGCTTTTAGTTAAGATATTCACACAAAATCACTTCAAGTTTTTTTAAATGTAACAAAAAGGAGTCATGTTCCTTACATAAACCATAGAAATAGGTCGACACAGTAATGCTATCGATAATTAGCAATCCGCAGTGTGGTATATTTGTATGTTTGCTTGATGCATGAAAGAAGTGACAAGAGACACATGGGAATCCTTGCCTAGATAAGTAATACAGATTTAATAGTAAGTAGGAGTTCTGGATAGCTCGGAGAGCAGATCAAGTCCGGCTTGATTACAGAGTAAGATGTAGCTATAAACTAAGAGAAGGACGTGGCGTGACCCGGTGCAGGATCCATGCCATATACATGGATGCTCAAATTGTCAATTGTGCTAACAATACAACTTGCCACCTTACAATATGCCACATAAAAACTTGCCATCAGTACAACTTGCTCACCAGTACTACTTGCCACCAATTCAAAATGCTCAAAATTCAAATGCCACCAAACCAAAATGCAATCAGTTTAATATGCCATCACTACACTTAATTCATAGTTAAAGACTCATTCCTTTTACCAATGACCTGTCATTCACATTGCTGCAATAGTAATTCGCTAAAAATACTTTTTAACCAAATTGAATCCCTAATTTTGGTAATATTCATATAGGTTTAAGTATGTACATTTTAATTGCATTGAAAATTTGAATCCAGTAAATTTGAATATTTCTTTATTCATTCAGATTCAGTATGCACTCAACTTTGTATTTATTACACTGCGTAAATTCTCCTTTAAATGTACATTAAAAGGTAATATAATAAAATTATCAAGCAATAATATGAAAAATTAAGCTTAAAATTTAAATATGCAGCGAAGCATATCTAAATATGTTGGTATTTTGAAACAAGTTTTAGTTCATACCATATAAATGTAAGTTTTTAACCATCAGGCATTCTAAAATTAGATTTCTATTCAGTCCTGAGGAGTCATTTCGTCTAAAATATCAAGTTCAGATCTATATCACATTTTACTTTAATTGACTCTTGTATCAGTTACCAGAATCTTGATTGTTCTGTTAATAATTCATTTTTAATCTTTGAAAATAAAACTTTCAAAATGCCACTTAATTCAGTTAAAATTTGTAAGAAAACTGATCACCTTGTACATAAATGGTGCAGGTATTATCGTAATAAAAAAAGTGGAAATCACTGGTACTGTATTCTGCGACGCCATGAGCTTTGTCTAGGAAATGCAGTTACAGCCAACAATGAAATTGTTCCGATAAGCAATGACGATGACCATAACCATACTCCAAACTCTGCTAAAATTGAAGTAACTAAAATAAGAGCCAAAGTAAAGGTTGCAGCGGAAACAACGTCGGACCACCCACAAGTCATTAAAGCAAAGTGCACTGAAAATATTAGCAAGAGTGCAGCTGTACAGTTACCAGCCTTGCGTTCGATTAAGCGAACGATTCGAGAGAACAGAGTTCAGGCGGATAAATCTGACACTCCCCCAACATCATTATAAACGCTAGATATCCCTTTTAGATACCAAAGAACGTTGAATGACGACAACTTCTTATTATACGACTCAGGACCCTCCATGGAACGAATTTTAATTTTTGGTACTTCAAAAAATGTTGAACACATGCAACGCTCCCAGGAGTGGTTTGCTGATGGTACCTTTAAAGTTACCCCAGACATTTTTCAACAGGTATTTCTTCCAAATGTGGGATTAATGTACAAAGGTATTGTGCGGCTAATTTTTAATTGGTATCAATTTCTGATTGCAGCTTTATACAATACATTTCACTCATGTCAACAAAGTCATTCCAGGATTATTTGTGCTCATGCCCGATCGAATGGAAAGTACGTACTTGCGAATGCTGACAGCCTTGAAGAACTTTGCTCCTAATCTTAACCCCCGCTCAATTATGACTGACTTCGAATTGGCAGCAAAAAATGCGTTTAAACTTGCATTTCCGAACCTTGAACAGAGTGGTTGCTTGTTTCACCTAGGACAATGCTTTTGGAGGAAAATTCAACAGTTACCAGTGGTCTGCGATAAATATGTGGAAGAACCTGATTACGCATTGAAAGTAAAGTGTTTGACGGCCCTTTCCTTTGTGCCTCCTGCTGCTGTAAAAGAAGCCTTCGAGATCTTGACGTCTGATGAATTTTATACCCGCTCAACCGACATGGTGGAACTCGTAGATTACGTTGAAGACAATTGGATTGGAGGAAATAGAAGGGGTAAGCCAAGGCCACCAAGATTTGCGATAGAGGAGTGGAACTGCACGGCACTGCACTTATGGAAATTTATCAACACGATTAAGGATGAGCAAAATTCTAACGAGATAGAAATAGAGAAAAGTCTTGCCGGAGAAAGATCCATACCAAAACGAAGAAAGTGTCAAGATGTGTCTGATCGACAAAAAAGCATAGCCGAAGATTACAAAAACAGACTCGTAGTTGAATATTTAACTTCAATCGCTCATAATTTAAGTCTCAATGTTAAAGTTGGTATGACAACTACTGCATTTTTTGTATATTTCTGACTTTGTTTTGAATTAGGTTCTTTAAAATGTAAAAAATCTAATTCCGAAATCTAAAAAATTAGCATAGAAAAAAATCGAAAAATATATTGTATATTTTGTTTTTATCCCATTTAATAAGTTTCCATTGCTTTGACTTTTTATCCATCAAAACTTGAATGTATGATATGTTAAAGTTTAAGATGTTTAAACTAGATAAGATTTTTATTATGAAGCCAAAACCTCTACGGTTTTTTGCTTTACCAAGTTAATTTTGTTTGTTGACAGTTAATAACTAAAATTTAATTAATTACATCAGGTCGTAAAAAAATGCTAGAAAATACAAAATATAACAAAAATGCCACTGTATAGTTGATAATGTGGTATAAAATAAAAAAGATGCCTCAGTCATATGTAAAAAATATTGAGCATTATACGCTCAAAGTAGTCATGAATGCGTTGCAATTACGAATGTAAATTCAAGTCGAGCATAGAAAACTTAAACCGATGTCACATGAAATAAGTTTCATCAACTGCATAGTACTGAATATCAAAACAATACATATTACATTTATAGTGACATTTAGGTAATACCAACACCAAGTAGCTTTGATTTAACCACTTGATCGACATTCTCTATGTTGTAGGCATATTTCATTTGTGGCATAATGCATCAACGGCAAGCTGCATTTGAGCAACTTTCATTGTTAGGATATCGTACTGATGGCAAGAAGCACTGATGGCAAATTGTAATGTGGCATGTTGTGATGTGGCGAGTTGCGTTTTTAGCAGAATTGATTATTTGAGCACATATGCATTTGAACATGGGGCCGCAACACGGCGTGACCACTAGTCAGGCGCACATGTACAGACATTCAATTAACTCATCAGACATGGATAATCATATTATTCAAATACATCACTTGCAGGTTCATTGCAAAACCATTTGCTCATAATATTTATTAAAGTACTAGTTTTACAATTATATTGCATACAACGACTAACAAACGCTTACAAGGATTTATACTTTGTATGTCATTAAATCATCGTACATACATACATACATACAAGCTACATACTAATATCATCAAAAATAGTTCTAATTGCTGCGGCGTTTATTGTGATGGTATTCATGGGATTTAAAAAAAATGGTAAATCAGCCATCTACAATTAGATTTAGTTAATTAAGTCACACACTTTTTCAAATTGGGTTGCTTTCTTTGAGGTTCTAATAGATTTTACATTATTGGTTTGTTCGTCCTAAAATGATGCATCTTAAAAATCAATGTGTTATTACAGATTAAGTAATTAATTAATTAATAAAAAATTGTGTGCTCATTGAATGAAATTATATTTTTTTACACTTTAAAACTTGTTACTCACCATTTCTATTATAAACCCTTGAAACTTTCACATCCTCCCCACAATTTGTTCTTTTTTATGTATAATCAAATACTTCTCCAATGTGATACCGTGTCCACACTAGTCACAAAAGATATCCCTCCTTCCCCCCTTCTCATGTAACTCCATATGTACCTTCAACTCTTGCCTGTCATTGTATCCCTTTCCACACAATACACATTTGAAATCCTTTCCCTTCACCTTCCGATTTTGCAAGAGCATCCTATCAACTGAGCATCCTATGTCCCCGCAACTACTCCTTAGTCACAAATCGCTTAACCGAGCACACCGTCTGTAGAACTTGCAAAGTGATCCAAGTAAGTAAATTGTATCTATAATTCAAAACCTTTCATTTTATTATTTCGATGCACCGTAAAGAAATGCTACAAAGTAAAAATTTGGATAAAATTTTAATTAAGTTTGTATAAGCATTTGGGAATATTTAAGGCAAATTAATCCACTTCAAAATATTAAATTTAAAATACTGAAGGGCCTTCGTTTCTTGTGTATTTTATATTTGTCGATCAGGTAATCTACTTTCCAGATAACAGTACAGTAGCTTAGGTAGAGGCAAAGAACGGCAATCAATGTAAATAAAGCTTATCAGAAATTCAGCATATGTTTAGTGGGAATTCTAGTTTAAAGTTTACTGGAACGGCTGTTTAAAATCACTTCATTGAACTGAATTGTTAGCGTGCAAAGCTTTGCAGGAGAGAGATGCGTAAGATTCAGAAAAGTGAAATAAAAAAATAAAGAGAATAATACTATATCGCCGTTGCAACAATGATCAAAAATGATAATTTGGTCTAAGGAATTTAAGTAGTACACAAACCATTACATTTAAAATTTTGACGTTTGATAATTTTTTTTTAAAGTTTTACAAAGAATCCCGCCATGTCAAATTTAGTTTTAAGGAAATTTATCTCACACTTTTAAGCTTGAAACTTCGTCAACATTTAATGTTTACCAATCGTAAATTGAGTACATGTTCGGAATTAAACTGAATAAAAAACAAGCTAAAACGTTCTCCTGAGAAAAAAATATATCAGGACCGTGTTTTGCTTTCTCGAGACGCTGAAAGTAAGTTGAGTTCGTTGAAAAGAATAGAATATTTAAAAAATAAATAATGGACCTAATTTTGTTTCTTAATATCATTTCTTAATTGGATTTTTTTGTTTTGACCTTGACTGATTTTTTTTGGAGATCTGGCATTGCTTCAGCATTTTAAATTATCTTGTAATCAATTACCGCTTTGCTACTCTCTCTCTCTCTCGATAAGGCACATATCTATGCTGCAAAAATCAATTTGAAAAAGATACGGTTGCCCAAGATTTTTATACAAATGTTGTAAAAAGCCAATGCAAAGTAATCAGTGTTTTTACATTAAAAGCAGAGACTGAGACTTATAACTACATACTGGCACCGATGGTTTGCGTGTTCTAGCAGTTGTAACTATTTAGTTATGCTAGCTCTACGAACAATCTTTGTTCACATAATTATTTTCCTGGAAAGTAATTTTAAAACTCCAATTAAAATGTTTAAATCAATACACACTTTTTGATCTGGCTTATTTTTTGCTCCAGCAAATTATCAAAGCATATAGTCAACACATAAACAATATTATGCCGGGTAAGCAATACATGTAGTCAACTTTACACTGTAAGAAGAAATAAAGGCTTGGGTCAATTTCAATAAAATTCTCAGCCAGTCGCTAAAGAAAACCCGTTTTGTTCTGACTTGGCTATCTTGGGCACCAGGAAACTATAGATTTACTTGTTAATTGTTATTCAAGGTTTTCATTGTAAGGGCCACGTTTATCTTGTCGAAACCAAGTTAACCAATGTGTTTGCTTATTAGTTGTTCAAAATTTCAAGCATTAAAAGAACTGTAGACTTGAAGAGTATTTCAGCTGATTAAGTAATTCAATCTACTTTAGTCCAAAAAAGATTATACTTCATTGATAGATTATAGCAGATTGATTAGAGCCTCTGCTTTTTTATTGTATTTTAAGGAGCTGATGCAAAAAAGTCAGCATGTTGGTTCGTAATGTATTCAACAAATAACATTGAAAAACAAAGTTAAGTGAACGTTGCGAGGAGAACTGAATTGTACTCCTTTTTTAACTCTTAAACAGAAGTTGAGCCGATAAATTTATGAAATCTAGATCAAGTTTATACAAGTAGCTGCTCTAATTTTTACATGTTTGTTTCTTTGTTGAGATATTATTTTAAGTGTCAATTGTGTTCTTATATTTAGATATAGCAACTGAGCATTGTAGTTTAGCCCTAAAATAATTTATGCAACATTGAGAGCAAAGATCATTATTACGGCAATAATTTTACTCTAATCCGACAGGTCAATGTAGTAACGTCTTGCTAACCAGTTATGTAGAATGGTTTAATAAAGACTAATTGCTTTTTAGAGTAAATAAAAAATTGTACAATTGTGTAAAATATATGGTTTCACGAACTGTGAAGATATATATGTTGACGAGATTAAAAAATAAGCCAAACAGGAGTTAAGAGTTGAATACATTCCTACAATAAAAATTATTGCCGTTTTGCTACCTGTGAAACAAAAAACCATTTTTTACGGGAATTTGATCTTGGTTCGCAGGAAAAAAACCGAAGTTTTAATAGTTTTCTATTCCACTAGAAAAGTCGATTAAAAATAAAAATTTCTTTCAAATAATTTATAGAGCTATCCCTAATTTACTATTATCACAGGTTATCGTTGCAAATTTGATTATTTTATTCAGCTCAAACTTGAGTAAAAAGTCAATCTTATTAAAGTTTGAAAACTGCGTTCTAAAATCAAAATTTTATTATTGCACTACTACAAGTCAATTGAAACCAATAGACAAGCTATAGCCTAAATGTCTTGAGAATTAAGATGTTGAGTTTAATCAGCGTTAATTATATATTTTCCACATATCTTTTACTAGCAGGAAGCATTAGAAATCATTTTACAAATGCGATATTTTATACGCCAAAGACGAACGCATTCGAGCAAATGGGCATCTTCAATGCATTTGAAGGCTGCAATATACGTGTCATCAATTTCAGAGGCACCAATATTGATTTTCAAGTTGTAAAAGAACCTGTTTTGCTTCTTCGCTACTTATCTGTCTGCAACAAAAAACAACTGTTTCCATATGAAATTGGTTCTGCTTATCCAGCACTCAAATCTCAAAACTCGTCTACTTGCCGTAGTAGTATCACCAAAAAAGCAAGTCTACCTCCAGATCAAATAGGAATTGACTATGTTGCACAAACTCTCTCAGAGTCGTTTCAACTCAAAAGTAAAAACAAATTTTGTGAGACCAACATTTACCTTGATCCCCCAACTGACCACAATTCTCCGCAGATGTATTCAAAGCCATTTTACTGGTCAAGTGTTCTAAAAAATCCCCATTTGATTTATCTTGATGCTGCATGGGAAACTCAGAAGTGGAAACTACAGTATTTAGATATGGTTCCAACGATTTCACTACTCATTTGTAACCTAAAACTGGATTCAATTTGCCAAAATAAAAATCTGATCACGAAATGGATTGCAGGAGTTTATGAGAGGCATAACGAATTTCCCCATTTATCAGTCAGTGAACTAATCTGGGAATATCCATCCTCGTCACTAAAAACGCTGTGTCCCTACTGCGACCCTTGTAATTCGTTTAAAACAGTTTCTTTAAGTATAAAAGTGATTCCAACTTCTAAAAGTGAACTTGAAATTATTCTTCATGAAACTCGTCAACTTAATCCTGAACCACATTCAATACGAGTACTCACCATTGGAAAAATTATAAACTCACGTGGCAAACAAGATGTTTTAAAATACATCCAGGCGTACCCAGCTGAGTCAGACATGAACTCACTATATAACTTCGCAGACGAACACTTAATCTTATTGCTATTACCCAATTCAGCAAATGTTACATTCTCTCGCGATGTTGACAAATATTGGAACAATTGGAACAACGTAATTGTTGACGGTTGTAGTAAAACAAATGCTATTGATTCCCATCCCTTATTCCGTCCAATTATTCAGAGGACAAATTACAGGTCTCGTATTTTGTTTCAAGATAGCCGTTTAGT
>JAQIWN010002387.1:0-16074 GCA_034699025.1 Entomobrya cf. arborea Gr-Col-00668 | reverse complement strand
ATTGGAACATTTAAAGTAGTGGAATTTTTTTAACTTTTAAAAAGGAACAATGAAATAAACCGTTTTGCACCCAAACAGCGTTGATAGTATGTGTGTTGCTTAAATTCATGGAGAGTCGATTTGATGGTAGCACATGGGACCTGTATGAATAATGCATAAAATGTTGCATATAAAACATTTGTGTGTACGCGTTGTAGTGAATTATTGGTTTTGAACTATTTATTGCAACAGAGATTAAGGGTAACATTGGAAGGGCTCGTGAAACGAGTATATAAAAGAAAAATAATAAGTGAAAGTGGCATAATCATAAAGTAAATTTAACTTGTTGGAGTCGTTTCGGCTGGTACAATGATGATATATGTATATTATTTCTCTGTATTTTCCACATGCTAGGGTTTTTGCTTTGCATTGTTGGTATGGTCGCACAAAGAAAATTCAAGTTAAAAGTTTTTGCTTCTGTTCTTCTGCTATCACGCCCTTTTTGTATTCTGCATTCATCAAACCAAATAAAACATGATTTTCTATTGTAAACGCTAGGCCTAGCCTAGACACTTACGTGAAGTAAGAGAAAGATGTGGTATAAAGCTTTGGTGCATGTTTTAGAATAAAAGACAAAATAATGTCATGAGTTTTCTTATAAATTATTGTTGTGAAACTAGAAAAATGGCTACTTGGTAAAATTTAGCAAAATAACGGAAAATAGTGGAAATGATGGAATTTTCCGGGAAGAAATAGACTCTCGTTTTTCCTCAATTCTTTTGTATTGTGAATATCTACACGTTATTCTTTCATTGTCGTCATCAGCAGCCCGTCAATATCACAAAAACAAAACCGAATACAGCTTGTTTTTTATGATTACGAGAATGCACACATCTATTAAATTATGCATGCTTTCATTCCTTATTACAATGTGGTATTTTTCCTCCTATGTTTACTTTGTTAGTTTTACCGATTGCTATGTATATGGTGTGGTTGAAAACTTGGCTATCTCAATTTGTTTGAAGGACCAGTAGTGCACAAGCATTTATAATAATGGAAATTTAGTCCGTTCGTACTATATTTAATCGTTATTCAAGTCCTTTCACCACATCCTGTTATCGTAAATCTTTCAAATTCAAGAGCGAACCAAAACAAATGCTATAATTTAGTCTGATCTAATAAAAAAATAAAAGGCAACTCTTAGTATTAAAATCTAAAGAATGTGTTGATCCATTCCATGAGGTACATATTTGTTGTTCATTTTAAAACTCTGGAAACTATTTTCATTGGCGGTCCTTACTAACAGCATTATAATTTGATGTGATAACGATGCATACGTAATTCGTTTTATCTCCTTCAAGGGGCTAGTCATGATTCATGGAATTTTTTCGTTGCGTCTTTATTGTATACTTTTTTAAATTACTACAGCACAAATGCAGCAACAGAAGCGGCTCAAAAAAACTTGAACGAGGTGAAATAGAGCGCCTACGAAAAACAGAAACCCAAATAGGTTTTAAAAACAAGGCCTTTCTGTTGTGTTGGTACTTTCCACACAAATTCTGCCTACATGAATAATAAGTCAATAAAGCCTGCCTGATGTCCATATTTATTGGAACATCAAGGTTTTTCATCATAGAGACAAGAAACAAACAGAAAAATAGCTTGCACAATAGTCTACGTCAAATACAATTTCATGTTGGGAGCAATGCCTGCGACCTTTATAGCTCTCATCGTCATCATGTCATTATTTTAGAATATTATGAGTGAAGACATAATATCAATGTGAATGCAAATATACATATTTGCATGCTTGAATGGATAAATGTTGTATGAACATTCTTTATATGTTATAAACATAGGTTATAACTTACCAAAGTCCATACAAAGTTTATAAAATTCTCATCGACAGTCAGCATCATTAAGCCATTTTAGAATTATAAGTTAGAGAATATTAGAGTAAAATTCCTTGAGGTGTTATCAACCATACCGCGTGCACAATGTATCCATCAACGACAAAGCTTTTTATTATACCCACGACGATTTTATCCATTTCGTTTATTATAAGGCAGACTTCTGAATTTTCAAAGAGCCAGTAGTATTGGAATATATGATGTTAGATATGTATGTAAAGTCAATATTCATTCAAAAGACTACACAAATTTATACTACATACCATGCATCTCAATAGATGTGTACGTGTTTTTGCAAACTGGCTACGAATTTATTTTATTCGTATTTTATCCAGTACCTCAATATGTAACTCCACTTCGTTATAAAAATTTGTCTGTAAATCTTTGCATCTTTTTTATTCACTAAAGTCCCACCACGGAAGAGAAAGTAGAAAGTTTATAAAGTGAAAGTTGAGTAAATTAAAGACTTGAAGAAAATAAGTTTTGATACTCCCACTGACACACATGTGTCGTCAGCAGAAAAAGTCATGTAATATACTAAAATATCAACAAGAACTGCCCTTGGTAAAATTATTATTGCCTAGGAGATAAAAATGCAAGCAATTTTTTGCAAAAACTTAAGAGAAAAAAGCTATTTTGCGTGGTCAACTTTTAAGTGTCAGTATCTGGTTTTTCTGTCCTTATGGAATAATTTTGGAGAATGTAGTTTTGAAAGAAAAGTGCAAACTCAATTTCGCCCTTAGTGGTGTCGCATTGAATTTTGTAACTTTTCTGCACTGATTTTTAGTGTGTATAGTATAATGTGCTTACATACTATTTTTCAGTTTTTACTTGTTTACAACTAGTAATGATATAACACGAATGAAGTAGTATTCTTTTTCTCCATATCATTCTTCATCTGTAATAATCCTAGTACTATACATAATAAACATGGTTGGCATGAACGAAACTATTCTGTCGTGTTAAGGCAATTTTATGTCGGTCGCCTTAAAGCAAATGTCTTGCTCTTTGGTCTTTATCGCTCTTTTCTTGCAGTTATGTGTCAATTTTCGGTAAAGTCCTTACGTTGAAGCAATGGTTTTTTTGAAGGTTTACAAGAGCCACTTCTGTCCTTCTTGGATAGTAAACGTTGCGCTGTTCTGTTCTGTCTACTCAATCAGGAAGCTAGCCTAGTGGGAATAGTACATATATTGTACAACAATGAGCTTTCATGTAATTTATATCTATACTTCTTAAGAGAACTTGTGACGTAAAGAATTATTTGTATAGAAAATCAATATCCTAATAATGGAGACTGGGGACTTGGGACAACATACATGATGATTGATGTACACGAAAGTGTCTAATTTGAGTGGGAGGAAAAAATTGTTACACCATCAGAAGTGAACGGCCATCATCGTCATGATTTTTGTCCGCAGAAGTAGAAAACAACAAAAAACAAATTATGAAACTAACAACGATATTATAACTAAAGATTTTTGTAAACAAAATAAAATAATGAGAATAAGGTTCAATTACACTGAAGGTAATTTTAAAACTTGTTCTTCCATCCATGACATCCATAATGCTCTAAAAAGTGGAAGCAAATTTAATATATGACACATAATGAACTAACCGTTCGAATATTTCGAATATAAAAGAAGGCATAAACTTACATGTCTAGAGAGTTAATACGGTTGAATGGCGAAGAATGACTCAGCGCTTTACAAATTACATTTCAGTGCTATAACGATTCGTTTGAAGGCCTAATGAATACTTTTTAGTCAAATATTTTTCTTACAAAATGGAAATAATAAACTACATATGCTGCATCAGTGTAATGAATTCACATTTTTGCAAGTACTTGGTCTGTATACGAACTGTTCAAGTTAAGGTTTGATACTTTGCACTTTTGCTAAACTAAGACACGTTTCTATGACAACTTTAGTGGTCAGTGGTAGCAGCGTGGGATGATATGGAAAGTGATTCCAAAGGTTTGCAAAATGGCAAATTGCTTTGCTCTTTTCATATATGTAAGATTTTTTATAGAACTAATGATGTAAAACGCACGACATGTATGGCACTCAAAGAAAACTTGAGATTGGCACAAATAGCGCTTCATCGAGTAAGCCTTTGAAGTAAGTAGCCTTGTTTGCAACCAACCGTCGCGTCAGTTCTCAGGCCTACCACTTTTGATATGATAGTACCCTATATGTATGTACTTGTAGAATCCCCTCTGGCAGCTTTGTGTACTGGAAACTGGAAAAGCAGTCGGCAAAAAAAACAAAGAGAGAAAGTAGTGGTTTCCTTTGCGCTCGCTGAAATAATAGGATTCAATTTGTTGGGAGTAGCACTCTTACAGATTGTGACGGACAAACTTTAAAAGAGAAGTTTGGAAGGAAGTATGATATAATTTGCGAAGACTTCAGGAAAATGATACTCTAGCGAAATAATATAGTTCCAGAAGAAAAAAAACAGTGGCACACTAAACCAACTTTTTACTTCAGATAACCTCGGTTCGATATATTTTATGAAGAAAAAAATACGCAATAAGGGTATTTGTATTCCAATCATACATACATGCTTCTCATGAGGACATACAAGTTTCACTAAGGGACCTTGACTCGACTGAGATTATATAAATGTATGTAATGTATATTTGTAAGTATATTTATTATGCATGTCCTGGAACTGCATTACTGGTGGACGTGCGTGACAGGGCAAGACAAAACTTTGTTTTTATTCCCTCTACCCATTTTATCCGTCTCCGAATTCAAAAGTCATAAAATTGGTAAATCGTTGCAGCGAATTACTTATACATACCATATATATTTATCGTATTTGTTGCAACATTTTGAAACAAAGTCAAATAAGTATCGGTGGTAATACGAATTACGTGTGTGTAATATACAATATAGATACAATTAGATATCCGAATTGACAAAACAAATCCACAGCAACTAATTTTAGTTCGAAGTTATTCTTTTGATGTGCACCTTATTGAAATGATTTCGCTGTATTATGTCTAAAATTAGCATGTGTAATAATTCCGCACAATTTAAGAAATATAGAAATAATATAAAACAAATATATAGTATTTTATTATTTTATCACGTTACACGCAATTGAATGATCTAAATATTTTATGCTATTTGGTACGTTGTTGAAAATCCAATTAGGTATCCATATAAGTTATTTCACACGTTCAGTTCACAAGCTGTTCAGTTCCCATCCTTTAAGGGTACATTTCTATATTGGCCTTTCAAAGCTCTGAAGAACTCAGAGACAATCTGGAATTTATTTTACTTCTCTATTCTCAAGGCAAACCCACCTTCAATAACGACGTCATATTTAGGAACAGTTGAAACTTGAAATCGTCTTCCATTGTTCACGGTAAAAATAATAGTATTACGTCAACGATCTGACGGAAAAGATCTATTTATAAGTGAGACAACCTTGTCAGGAATTACGTTAAAATTTTGCTTAAGTCAATACAAGGTTATTTGATTTAGAATAAAATTACCTCGATCGAATAATAATAAAAATTTGTAAATTTTTTTAAGTTTCCTTAGAAAATTATTAGGTTTACTGTCCGTAATAATACTATATGCGAACATTAACATTATTATACTGGTTAGTCTAAAAAAGAAAAGTAATATTCGATGTCTTGAGTCACTCATTTATTGAGCAATAACAATAGGGTATGCTCGTTTAAAGTTTGTCAATTTTTGCACTTCCGTTCTTGCCAAACTTTCTCTTCACCCCTGAACTTCTTACTTTCTCTTTAATGTTATTCTTAGTCGTTTTCAGGTTAGGTCATACAAATAATATATTTACTGCTATGGCAGTCGCGGTCCTACAATACCTAAAATAAGCCCAACATTAATACTTTTTAAACCCCCGAAAGTACTTGTACTTGAGATGTACTTGAAACTTGAGCTTCCGGTCACCAGAAATCGTAATTTACTACATGGTGGATAAGAAGGGGTTCCTGAATAGAATGGTAGATAATAAGGAGATATTGGAAGAAGAAATCCTACAAAAATGGACACTAAAGACGATCCTAGTGGCTGGAAAACATGTCTTGATTTAATTCCGTTTTGGGAGTTATACATAAACACATATAACCTACATGACCATAATAAATTGTACAAAAGTGGACAGCGGAAAGAAATAAAACTGGCAAAAAACAACACATGATGTCGTTTGATGTAGGATGGGATTTATTATTACACCAACACTCCCAAGTGAAAACCACCCACTCACTCATATTGCCTCTTTATCTTGACTATGAGAAAATAAAACGTAACAACAGCTCCCAACTTCTCTTTCAAATCTCTCTTTCAGCAGCGATTCAATGTCTTTTCCATATTTCAGTCATTTGGTTACGGTAGCCATTACCTTCTACTTACTACTTAATAATATCTTATCATTCTTTCCTAGGTTTTGGTTTGCTTCACATTTACTGTATGTGTGAAGTTGAGGGTCCTCTTGTAAATGAAAGTGACCCTGAGTCATACTCAGAACGCTGTATTGAAGAGTAGACACTGCGTCATGCATCTTCATATATTCAGACTTTTAGTAATAAATAAGATTTATTCCATCAGCTTATTAAATGCCCGCGCTATGAATACTTTAGAATTTTGGTCCGTACCCAGAAAATGTCTGTCGTACAATTGAATTAATTATCCGATCAGCCTAAGAATTGATATCTATAAAAGTTTGGAAAGATTGGCATTGGCATTGGTCGAAGTATGATCAAATGATAATTTTTAATAAATTACATAGATAGATAGGTAGATTTGATATACAAGCATGACTTTGAAGTTTCAATTGGCTTCTTTTCTCATCTCTGGGTCCATGATAATCAACTTCGATCTGCTACAGTGCATATAAAACAATTCCATAGTTGTCGCTAAAAATTAGCAGTTTATGTAACAGACGAAAGTTATCATTTATCATTATTCTCATTCTGTTGGTTCCAAATACTTGACATTAAGTGATCTAGATGAACTTTATTTATTTAAAAGTGCAAAATAACTGTATGTATATTATATGAATATCAGATTTGACTCATGACTCCGTACTCCTCAAACTATGTGATGATATGCAAACTATACGCTTATTAAGTATAATTGTTTAGATGCTGAAGTCTTTTAACCAGGCTTTGCTTTTCTTTCCGCGTTGGGCGTATATAATATCTTTAAGATTTTGATGTCGTCCGTCCGCAAAGCCTTTGTCTTGCCATTGGTCAGCCATTGGCATATAGTAACTTGCCCCCAAGTTGCCCTAAGGTACCCCCAAGTTGCCCTAAGGTACCCCCAAGTTGCCCTAAGGTACCCCCAAGTTGCCCTAAGGTGTCCCCAAGTTGCTCATCGACCCTAAACATTACGTATTCGATCAAAAACATTATGCAATCGACCACAAATATTATGTATTTTCCATCTAATTATACATGAATTTAAAATTTTATTTTGTTTTTCCTCCCTATGCATATGAACTTTTATAACTTAGAAAAGTTTTATTTTAGTGTAAAATTGAGTATTTTAAATCGGTTGAAATTGAAACATCCACTTCAATTCTTTAACTTACTAAGCAGTAAATTCACGATCGGACACTTCGTTATTCTGCTTACTAGTATATTTTATTAATAAACTTACGTAGAATAGACATTCATTGTTTTATCTTATGAGGAGCCAGCTAGCTGCCTTTTCCGGTTTTGTGACGTCTCCTCCTTTGGGATAGTAGACTCTAATGGCAAATGTACGTCACATTTAGTCTTAATCAAAGTATGATTTATTGGTTCATAAAACCTTCACGCAAATCGTACACATTACCATTGTACACTTTAATTTGAATATATACTAGCTAGGATACGAAAGAAAGAAATTTATGAAAGCTTTTACGAAGATCTAAGTACATTTAAATCAGTCAGTAGCTAAATAGTTTTTGGATTTCAGTTTTTAACGACTCTTGCAAACAATATGCGTAATTTAGTAGCATAATGCAAAAAAACACAATATGGATTGATGATTGATTAGAGTAGAAATTTCCAAACGTTGCACGTTTACGATTAGGTATATGGTTGGCTGTTAGTTGTCTGGTTTACTTAAAAAGGTTACTATACCAATTTAAGGTTTTTGATCCATTGAGACTGAGACAAAAATCATGTAATTACATTGTTTATATTGTTCAATCAAAATATTCATCTCGGTCAAAGTACATTCCACACCAATGGGATAACATGTTTTCGTAGAATTATAATCTCAAGGAAAATATGTTATTTCGATTTACTTTCGTCTCGATTCTGTGCATAATATACTTATTATGATTTACGATTATATGTTATGTAGAGAATACATTTTTGGTTATAAACGTTGATTATATATTTAAATATTATATATTATTTGAATACATTTCCTTGGCTTAGCCAACAAAACATAATGTGTGTATATTTATGCATTTCATATTGATAAGAACTATGCATTATTCATAAGACATATTAGGAGTAAATTAAAATAATGTTGAAAATAATATTACTTTGTCTTTCTGAACTAATCCAAAATCTATTATTAAGTAACCTTGTCTAAAGAAGATTGCTTTCACTTCGATAACAACACATAAAAGGAAAACAAAATCATTCCTTTGTACATACTGTTTTCTTGAATCGAGCAAAGTACAAAGTCTGCATTAGAAGTTATTATTATAGATAATACAAAAGTAAATGTATTTTTTTTAAATAAATAAATTAAAGTCCAGGATTTTTAAAATAAAAATACCCGTCTTTCAGAATATGATGATTTCAAAGATTTTCCTAACAACAATTTCATTTTTCTATTACACGCAATCATGCAAAAAAGGAAGAAGAAAAGAACATTGAAAGTTAATCCAAGCGTGTTGTAATGTACACGATATATAACATTTACAAATACTGAAAAGAATAATCTTGCGGCTTTTTGCTTACGTACGTACATGTGCACCTCAGCGTGTAATAAAATGCTTCGTTATTCTTTGCAAAATCACGGGTTATGTGTGAGCATGAGCTTGTGATCCTTAATCATCCAAAGAAAGGCATGAACCTTTTAAAATCTCAAAATTAAAGGCTTCAAGACTAGATCTTTTAGCTTGGCCTGATATGTTTAGCACATGCGAAGTCACTATTCAGTGGAAATTTTCCTTTATTCAGCTAGGAAACACATCTAATGTTAGTAATGCCCTCCTTTTCCCGTGTTCCGTGCAAGCAAACACTAATATAGCTTTCTTTGAACTACTGAAAGTGTCAATAGAACGGGAAAGAGGAAGACATACAGATGCATGAAAAGCTTTTCTTCAGATCGTAAAAAGCCCTTTAGTTACATTGCTCCACGCAATAAATAGTGAAAGCTAATTTGGAAGTGGAGAGTTGGTAATTAAAAAATAGTTTTCATTTCCTTTGTGATTCCTTGAACAAAGAAAGCTTAAATTACACTGTGTATATAAGCTCTTCAACAATGGCCTGGTTATTTCACTTTTCTACATATGCAATATTATTTTAAGTGCTATTCTCATATTATCAAACTTTTTCACTTACGTTAGTCAAGATCCCTTTCTATGAATCCTTGTAAGATTACTGCTCTTTTCTTTGTTACCATGTGGATTGGGATGGAAATTGCAATAAATGTGAAATGTAAGTGGAGAAATACTTTAAGGCGATGTGAAGAATAGATGGATTATTGCTTCGACAACACATTTAAATGCAATATGAAGATCTGATGCTACATAGTAATAAAAGTTTTCATAGAGTATTCTCTCCATTCTCACTGTTTGTCTCGAAACTTTATTTTCTCGTGAGACAGGAGTGGAAAATCGAAAATCTTTTGTCGTTATATTTAATAATAAAACAACGGAACGGGATACGTTTCCAAGTTTAGATGGAACAAGATTCCCTGCAGCTACACTGTTTGTTATGTCCACGTGACAATGGTGTTGGGTAAAACTAATACGTTTTATTAGAAAGACTTGTCAGCTACTTCTTTCATTTCAAATATTCTCCCGGAAGTATTAAGTACAAATCCAAGAGGTCGGAGAATATTAGTTTATTTGGTGACCGGATTTTTGAAGATAATCCATGTATTTTATTATTATTGAATTTTCTGGAGAATTTTTTCCTAAAGCGTGCGTGCGGTATTAAATACATAAATTTTACTGATTTTCTATACAGCTCATCTAATCTTTTACGATCAGTGAATTGCAGTAATCAAATTCCATATTGACTGAAATAAGTACCAGATATAGAATCCCGATTATCAGTTACAAAAATTGATAAAGCACCTTGCATTCACGATGAATGCAATGAAATTCTTTTCTTGCCAAGTATAAATGGGGTTTTACTTTTAACCGGATTTATGTTATGTGGATCATGGAGATTCATGAATAGAAGAACCAGAACTTAACCAAATTGATAAGTAAAGTTTTTCTCTTTTTTCTCTAGTTTGATTTGCTATTTATGTAATTGACGGACACACATAAAATAAATCCAAAGTACAAGTTTTATTTAGGTTCCAAGAGGTATCCAAAATTTAAAAAATGGACCAATCATTAGTTTTATTATTCTGAGCGAATTAGCGCGGTGGTAAAATAAATTATAACATTCTGTATTCACATCCTTTACTGTCGAAAATTCAATCTATAAAAGGGGTTTGCATTTTTTTTCTTTCATTTTTTGACTAGGAATGATTTTCTTCAACAGTTCTGTGCTTTCGTCATACCATTACCTTTATTTAATTTAAAACAACTAATTGTATTATATTGATTCTATATTTTTAAACGTTTAGATTTTAGATAAATATGCACTTTCGGACCTAGTTGAACTTGTGGTGTGGTGTGGGCTTTTCCAAAAAGCTAATTTAGTAATTCGAAAGAAAATACACAATTAGCTTAAATTTGAAATGATTGAAACTTTGCTTTAGGGCGTTTCAATACTGAATTTTGCAAAGAAAATGGCATTTGTTTAACAGTTGAAATCGTACGATCACGCATTATCTTTATTTTAAATGATTTACATGACAATTCAACTCTGAAATTATTCATGCGCTACTAATGAACAAAGCAAACAAACACTTTTGTTAAAATATGAACAATGTTGTTTGAATACATTTAATTTTAGCAAAGATTGAGTTATAAGTAAAAACAAAAATAATTGAATTATTTTATTGAAATCAAACATGTCTTTTGATAAACTGTTGGCAAACTAAATCATGTAGCAAAACTGGTATGGAACGGGGCCGTTTTAAAGGTTTCAATTTTTGTAATTGGTCTTCTTTTAGCTAATTAGATGTAAAATTTCTTTAGTTGATCGTGTACTGATTATTGTTAAACGAAGACATGGATTTATGAAGAAACACGTATTATGCGCGAAAAAGATTTTCAATCATATTATAAGCTCTAATACAAAATATATCTTAAAACTTCACAATATCGTATTAAAAACTTAATATGCTGTGCTTTCGTGACAAAATTGTATCGCATAATGCCACTATTCTATCCTTTTTAATTCAACCCTGTCTATTGGGAAAATATTCTGAAGGTAAAGCTTTGATCAAACTAAAGTTCTCAATCACTTTCTAATCTCATCTTACTTATGTAGGTTGTTGTGTGATCCCCAACAACATTACTGTTGCTAGTTGGCATAGAATATAAGTAATCAGATTAACGCATAGAAAAATAAAAGTACGAAATCGATACAGTTTTATCAATGCTAGACTTCGAAGAATGAACAGAAAACTTTTAGCAACACTAAAAAACTATATATATTTTTTTACAAATATTGTAGTTGAATTAAATTCTACAGAAATTTTACTTTGCGTAAAATTGGAAAGGAAGTTTACCGAAAGACAGTATACAAACTGGAATGTGCAACAGTTTTCCCCAGATTTTTCCCATGCCTTGCACGCATCGGGGTTGAAATATATCTTGTCACTTCTTTCTTCCGACACCCAAACCTAAAAAACAGCAATGCAGCTTTTCTTCCATATTGTTGTTTCGTTTCTAAATGCGGATTCCTTGCTGAACTGCGAGTATGCCTCTTTATAATGAATAAATCAAATTCGCAGATATGTTTCACCGGTTTTGCAAAAATTTAATAGATAGTTTAGAAAACATAAAATACGTACATGTTGCACACATCGATTATAATATTATGAATTAATTTTATTAAATGACGGGTTGTACATGTATTCTTAGTTTAAATTTACCTTAGACCAACTAAACATTTGAAGTGTACCCATAGGCAATACGAGAGCTACGTAGTATAATATAACGTTTTTGACGCACAAAAATTGTCAAACTTATTGATATTTAATCTACACTGTAGTTACAAATTCTCTTTACATTGAGTTCCTTAAATTCAAATCATTTGGAGAATATTTTTTTCTTTGAACATACATCATATACACAGAAAAATTCCACGCTGCAAGCTAGACCTGGAATTAGTTTACTTATATATTGTTGCTAATGAGTCTGAAAATTTACATGTTAAAACATACAAAGTTTTTTCTTGCAGTATTTTGGTATCCAACGTGACAAATTAGAACGCTTTGAAAAATCCTCAAACGAATGGAATTTAGATACAAATAGTGGAAAGAAAAATTCTAACTTTTAACCTTTTTTGAAAGCTTGAATTCCTGAAAAAGCTGCAAATTAAGAAAATAATTACCGAGACTAAAGCTCAAAATAAAAGTTTAGAGATGGATTTGGAGCGGGAAAAGATACAAGCAATTGAATCCTTATATACAAAATACGTTGATATGCTGAAGAAAATGTTTTAACCTATTCTCTCTATTGACTCATGAGTATGAAACTTAAGGGTTAAGAAGTTCAAACCAAGTAGAGTTAGTAACAGTGAGTTAGGTAAGTACGACAAAGTATATTCCAAGTTTGTATGAATGAACTACAATTTTAAAACTTAAACTTGTTGAAATATATACATCAGAATAAACACTCGATCTTCAAGAACATAACCGTAATGCAAATATTTTTATTTTTCAAGTGATTTCCAAAGTGTTTGTCGTATAGAAATACTGGATTTAAATTCCAGTCAAATTAGGTTTCTTCTTTTACCTGCGTTACCAACAAACTTTTTATCACGAACTTATTTCAAAATTTCCATAACTTATACATTAACTGCAACTTATAGATTCATATAAATTGTGGAATTCATTCTCCTCAAAAACTGTCCTTCTAGAATCATTCAAGCCAAATCTATATCTTCTTTTAATCGATTAAGCATGAAAAAATGTCGAATGTAAAAAATTTTTAATGGGAAGATTGAAAGTTTGAACATTCTGATAAGCCAGGAGAAATCGTATACAATTCGTAAAATGCTTTTCAAATGATCTTCTTTTTTTTTTAAATACAATCTAGTAAAAAAGTATCAGTTGCTCCATTATTCGATTTCTAAGCTTCGTTGAAAAAAGGATATACATATGTTTGCATACTATATCATAATAATATGATTCTTCTCCTTGAAATAACTTCATAGTTTTAATACAAAATATCGTAAAGTTAAACTATGAGATGGTATCTGTTGTTACAAAACTTGCTTATACATAAGCATATATTCATATTCACTTCTTCTTCACTCTTCCTGTCTCTTTCAACGTCTGCAAATGTCATCACTCTTTTCTTTTGAACATATACTCGGTTTTACCAAGAATTCTTCACTATAAATCCTATCAAACATCCTCTTATCATTTTGCTTAAAACTCACTTTTATCCTCTTTACAAAGATAAAGAAATCGTTTTCCATTTCAAATATGAGTTATGCCACTTCACTACATCATCTTTCCATATCGTCATAGGAATATATAGCATTTTTCATATGCTATATTCACCCGGCGTCGGCTAAGCATCATATACCCCCATATGTTTTATGTATGGTAGTATATGATGCTTAGCACGACGCCGGGTGAATATAGCATGTGAGAAATATAATATATATTCTTTACATCTTCTGCAAATATACTTACATTACACTTCTATCGTTATTATATTTGTTACATAGATAATCCATAACCTTAGATTTATCACTAACAATTGTAATATGAGGACATAACAAAATTCTTATACACATCAAGTCAAGCAGAAACAAAATTTTTAGAAAGGAATGTGGAGATGAGAAGTTCTGCTGCTGTTGCTTGTCAATCTTTTGTATTTTTACGTTACATCCCAAGATGCTCCTATTCTCATTCGTTTGATAATAATATCAATTATTCATATATGTACAACCTATTTCAGGACGTTGACAAAAAGCACACACAACAGAGAAAATCCAATAATTTTGCTTGTTTTTTCCATTTCACAGAGCTCATGAATCTTAAATATTTTTCACAAAAGCATGTCATAAAAACAAAATACAACAGTAATTTTAACTTTTACTTTATCTTAAAATTATTATAATTCGATCTCCTTGTTCTTTTTGTAATGTAATGTAGTATACATTTGTAATCCAAGAAATAGCATTCATCCATACACACATTGTACATAAATATATATTACTACTACTATCTTCAGTAATAATCCAAGAAAGAAAACAGTTTTTGGGGTAAGCTGATAATGCGTAAAGGTGTTTTGGTAAGTAATCTCATCACATCACTGATTGTTCTAGGACTTATTTTGTAAACATAAATGCAAGAAAATACAATTACTATAAGCACTGATTCGACATTCTTTACAAAGAAATCGACAGGCGGAAGATTTTGTGATAAATGTTTCGACAATACTACTACAATGAATGCGTATCCAGCATAACTAGTTATTTAACTTCCTTTTCCTTCCTCTTAGATAAATTTTAATTTTTTGCTTTGCTATGAAGTTATGCTATGAATAACTTACTGAAATACAATATAGTTTTTTGATTAGCATTTTAAAACGCTCGCATTTGATCGTCACGATCCAAAACTACAAAATACCAGATTCACATAAAAGAATCATCAGGAACAAACATGCATCTACTTGTGCAGGATAAAATTTTTGTGTACGAATTCATGAAAATATGTTTCTTCATCTTCATGTCACTACTTCTGTATATCTCGTCAGATTTATAATTCTATATTCAATGTACACCGATATAGGAAATGTTGTGGACCCTTGATGAATGTCTTCACAATACTATTTTCTCTAAAGGCTCAGATCGAAAGAAAATGAATCATATATTCTACTTGTTTGAATTTGAAAGCCAAAACGATCATAACAAGAAATGTCACTACTACACAGAAACTAATGCAATGCTTAAAATGACTATGGAAATATCTTGGACTCCTAGCATTTACCAGCATATTCATTGGGAACACGAACGAACAAAAAAGTATCCGTATCTGGTAAGGATACTTTGTTTTTCGCCTATACGATCGCTTGTGATAAAATTTTCGCGTGTATGATGTTCTAGTCTAGCCATTGCAAAAACAAGCATTCCAAATAGAAAGCAAAGAGGATTACTGAGATGTCAAGTAATGCAATGATGATGAATATAATGATATTAAATGGTGGGAAGCTGAGATTCCTTTCAGAGTAACAACCATCATTGCCACGAGTGTGTTTTTGGATCATTAATGTTGGTGTATGTATATATGTTCTCCTTCTCAAACAAGAAAAATTTCTTCGCTAGACCAAATAAAATACGCGTAATAATATCACCGACTGAGATAATACGTCCATTCTCACAGCTGTACCACTATCACTGCCCATTTAATTATTGTACAGTGACTTTTCTGTGCGTCCCATATAGCAGTCTTCGGGTCTTATGTGCATGAGAAATCTTTTATAGTACTTGTCTACAAGTGTGGTCGATTAAATCCTTGGTGCTAAGATATATAAGTGCCTCAGTAATTATTTTGATCCGCTTTTAGATAGAAGAGCAAGAGCATTCCATCAAAATGTCCAACAATCGAAGAAAAATAGATATAGTTATCTCATTATAGTTTCTTAACTTCTAATTTTGAATTAAGTATCAAATCATATTCTTCGTATTTTTCTTATAATAATGATCATTGTTATATATTTTGTGAATAAAAATAAATTTCTCAAAGAAACCCTATAATATTTAGTATTAAAATGTAAAATTGAAACATAGCTCTTAAGGCTGATTTAGAGTCGTAAAAGTAACATTGTGAGCAACATTGTACATTAAAATTATGGTTTTGACAAATGAAACCCATAAGAAAAAACTCTA
>JAQIWN010002386.1:0-16075 GCA_034699025.1 Entomobrya cf. arborea Gr-Col-00668 | reverse complement strand
CGAGCAATTAGGAGTTTGATGCGAAACAAGGCTAGCTAAAGTGCAAGTGAATGAATCAAATTACATTATCCTAAAAGACTTGTCAAAAACTGGATTCGTAGAGGGTAACTTAATTATCGGAACAAACATTATCTTGTACGCAAACTCAACAACAGCTTTAGTTGACACTTGACATTATGCTTGGCCCCGTGAACACGTAAAGCTTTACCCGAACTGAAATTATGTTGTGTTTGTATATGTAGTCAGAGGGTTATTTAATATCATTTGGAAGCTTGTTGTGACTATTGACATTATGCTTGGCCTTGTGAAAACGTAAACTTTTACCCGAACTGAAATTAGGTTGTCTTTGTACTAGTATTCAGAGGGTTACTTAATGAAAATTGGAAGCTTTCGTTGACACTTGACATTATGCTTGGCCCTGTGAATCAGTAAAGCTTTACCCGAACTGAAATTATGTTGTGTTTGTATTAGTATTCATATGGTTACTTACTGACATTTGGAAGCTTCTTGCGACACCCGACATTATGCTTGGCCCTGTGTAAACGTAAAGCTTTACCCAAACAGAAATTATGTTGTGTTTGTATGGGTAGTCGGAGAGTTGCTAAATGCCATTTGGAAGCTTCTTGTGACTTTTAAAATTATGCTTGGCCCTAGTAATTGGTGAAGCTTTACTTTATCTGACATTATGTTCTGTTTGAAAGTATAGTCAGAGAGTTACTTACTGCCATTTGGAAGCTTCTTGCGACACTCGACATTATGCTTGGCTCTGTGAATTTGTAAAACTTTACCAAAACAGAATTTATGTTGTGTTTGAAAGGGTAGTCAGAAAGTTATTTAATGCCATTTAAAAGCTTCTTGCGCCACTCGAGAGTATGCTTGGCCCTGTGATACGTAAAGCTTTTAACAGAACATAACATGAACAGAAATAATGTTGTGTTTTTTAGGTAATCAGAGAGTTAATTTATGCCATTTGGAATCTGTTTACGACTCTTGACATTATGCTTGGCCCTGTTAGCCCTACTCTAACAGAAATTATGTTCTGTTTGTATGGGAAGTCGGAGAGTTACTAAATGCCATTTGGAAGCTACTTGCGCTCCAACTCCATGGCCCTGTAAATACATAAATTTTTACCTGAACTGAAGTCTTGTTGTGTTTATTAGTCAGAGAGTTGCTTTGTGCCTTTCGTAAGCCTCTTGTGACTCTTGACATTACGTTCGGCCCCGTCAATACGTAAAGCTTACCTGAACTAAATTTTTGTTGTATGGGTAGTGAAAGAGTTACTTAAAACAATTTGGAAGCTTCTTCAGTATGTTGACAATATTCTTGTCCCTGTGAATACGTAAGGTTTTTCCTTGGCCTTGTTAAATGCAGTTTTAAGCCAGTATATAAAAAGACAATTGGAAAAATGATAGTTTTAATTTTGTTGTTTGTATGTTTTGGAATTAGTTTTATCAAAAATTTGAAAACGTTGGTTTCAAAATATTCGTTGAGCCTTCGCATTTTGTTTATATTTTCCACGAAAAAGTTGACAACATGGCCCTGTGGACACTTAAACTTTCCAGGAACCAAAATAATGTTGTGTTTCAATTGGCCGACGGAGAGTAGGTGCCATTAATAAATGCAAACGATGCATTTTAATTTTCACCAAGCCAGTTATCCACTTTTACAGGGCGAATTGACCAATCAAAGCACAGAACAATTTACTTAATAATGACTCAAACGGTCGCGACACATACCTACTTAATCGTTGATAGCTTGATGTGTTAAATCTTCATTACAAGAAATTAAACCAAAGTTTTTTTTGATTAGCTGAGCTCTACAAATGTCCTCTTGCTTAGACACATTCATTCATGCTTGGCCCTGTGGATACGTAAAACTTTCTCGGAACCAATATAATGTTGTGTTTCAATTAACAGACGGAGAGTAACTTAATGCCTTTCAGAAACTCGTTCAGACACACTCCTTCATGTTTGGCCATGTGGACACAAACTTTCCAGGAACCAAAATAATGTTGTGTTTCAATTGGCCGACGGAGAGTAGGTGCCATTAATAAATGCAAACGATGCATTTTAATTTTCACCAAGCCAGTTATCCACTTTTACAGGGCGAATTGACCAACCAAAGCACATTACAATTTACTTAATAATAACTCAAACGGTTGCGACACATACCTACTTAATCGTTGATAGCTTGATGTTTTAAATCTTCATTACAACAAATTAAACCAAAGTTTATTTTGATGAGCTGAGCTCTACAAATGTCCTCTTGCTTAGACACATTCCTTCATGCTTGGCCCTGTGGATACGTAAAACTTTCTCGGAACCAATATAATGCTGTGTTTCAATTGGTAGTCCGAGAGTAACTTAATGCCTTTTAAAAACTCGCTAAGACACATTACTTCATGCTTGGCCCTGTGGATACGTAAAACTTTACAGGAACCAAAATATTGTTTTGTTTCTATTGGCAGTCGGAGATTAACTTAATGCCTTTTAGAAACTCGCTAAGACAAATTCCTTTATGTTTGGCCCTGTGGACACTTAAACTTTCCAGGGACGAAAATAATCTTGTGTTTCATTTGGCCGACGGAGAGTAGGTGCCATTAATAAATGCAAACGATGCATTTTAATTTTCACCAAGCCAGTTATCCACTTTTAAAGATCGAATTGACCAATCAAAGAACATAACAATTTACTTAATAATTACTCAAACGGTCCCGACACATACCAATTTAAATGTTATAGCTTTATGTCTAAAAAGTTTGAATAAAAAACGCTAAGCAAAAATTTTGGTTAAAAAAGTGCCCTCTACAAATGTAAAGGATGCATCGTGATCTTTACCAAGCTAAGTTTGCAATTCAACAGGGCGAATTAAACAATCAAAGCATATAACAATTTACTTAATAATGACTTAAACGGTCGGGACACATACCTACTTAATCGTTGATAGCTTGATGTTTTAAATCTTCATTACAAGTAATTAAACCAAAGTTTTTTTGATGGGCTGAGCTCTACAAATGTCCTCTTGCTTAGACACATTCATTCATGCGTTGCCCTGTGGATACGTAAAACTTTACAGGAACCAAAATATTGTTGTGTTTCTATTGGCTGTCGTAGAGTAACTTAATGCCTTTTAGAAACTCGCTAAGACACATTACTTCATGTTTGGCCCTGTGGACACATAAACTTTCCAGGGAATAAAATAATGTTGTGTTTCAATTGGCCGACGGAGAGTAGGTGCCATTAATAAATGCAAACGATGCATTTTATTTTTTGCCAAGCCAGTTATCCACTTTTACAGGGCGAATTGACCAATCAAAGCACATAATAATTTTCTTAATAATGACTGAAACGGTTGCGGCACATACCAATTTAAGTGTTGATACCTTTTTGTCTAAAAAGTTTGAATAAATAACGCCAAGCGGAAATTTTGGTTAAATAAATGCCCTCTACACATGTAAAGGATGCATCGTGATTTTTACCAAGCCCAGTTTGCACTTCTACAGGGCGAATCGACCAATCAAAGCACATAACAATTTACTCAATAATGACTAAAAAGGTCGCGACACATACCATCTTGTTGATACGTAACACGTAAAGCCGTTAATTAATTTCATTTCATTTTCAATTGCTTTATGCAACAGCTGAGAATATGCACAGCCCTGTATATACGTAAAGCCTTACCCGAAATGAATTTATGTTGTGTTTGTAAGGGTTGTCTGAGAGTTTTTTAATTTCATTTGGAAGCTCGTTACGACTTTTGACATTATGCTTGGTGCTGCGAAAACGTAAAGTTTTACATGAACAAAAATTATGTTGTGTTTTTAAAGGTAATTAGAGAGTTATATATGCCATTTGGAATCTGCTTACGAGTCTTGACATTATGCTTGGCCTTGGGAGTACGTAAAGCCTTACCTGAAATGATTTTATGTTGTGTTTGTAAGGGTTGTCAGAGAGTTATTTAATTTCATTTGGAAGCTCGTTACGACTTTTGACATTATGCTTGGCCCTGTGAAAACGTAAAGCTTTACCCGAACTGAAATTATGTTGTGTTTGTATGAGTAGTCAGAGGGTTACTTAATGAAAGTTGGAAGCGTTATGCGACACTTGAGATTATGCTTGGCCCTGTGAAAACATAAAGCTTTACATCAAAAAAAAAATTATGTTGTGTTTTTAAAGGTTATCAAAGAGTTACTTAATACTATTTCGAAGCTTCTTGCGGCACTTGAAATGATGCTTGGCCCTGTGAAAACGTAAAGGTTGGTTTGAAAATATTCGTAGCAGATTTGTTTCGCATTTGTTGTTCATTTTGATTATGTTCTCCGTGAAATAGTTGACAACATTTAAAAAAAAATTTCTCCAAAACTAATAGCTACCAGATCAAGGAGTAAAACAAAGTAGCAAAATAAAACCAGAAAGCTCCAGGATACGATCACCAATGTTGAAAATAATCGAAGAAACTAAATATTACTTATAATCAAATTTGGAAGAATGGGAAGTTTTATTATACCATTATTCCGTATATTAAAAAAATTAAAATAAAAGACTTCCCTGATATCGTTCTGTCCTCCAATTTTTCTGATCTTTCTCTGATCGACTTATCCGTAAACCTACACAAGAAAGAACATATCTGTCCAGAAGGTCATTTGTAAGTTATGCCTTGTTTACCAATTGACAATGAGTATCCATTACTTTACTTTTTTAGAGCAAAGGTTATAACAGGACACTGATCCAGCCACAGGCCACAAGCTATTTGACTTTAACCCTTAAAAGGTCATCGTTCGATATGCTTTTTATAACTTAAAGACTACAAAATGTTTTACTACAATACTAATAATCAAAGAATCTCATGTTTTAATTGATTTTTAACAGTTTTATAAATGCATTTTCATAAATTAGATGAGCATATTACACCGTGAGGCATCGTGTACTTAATTAAATGAAAGAGTGGACTGCACTTTTAAATATTAATGAATTTTTATTGTATTACTCATTAACATGATACACAAATTCTCACGGTTTCCTTAAACTAAAATAATGTTTCCCAACATTAAGATGTGAAATATCCCATGTCCGATATATGGTTTTCATAGCACAACTCTTACATAATCATTGCATAATTTACACCAACTCAGATATGGTTTTTAACTTGCAATTGCTACAGCATAAAACTGACATTTCATGTGGACTGCTCTTTATTTACAACAAAATGGATGCTGCTCCAAAAACACGCAACATAAATGACTCTGAAGTATGCGATTTTATTTAGTCGTGTGGAAAGACAAGTTAGTAGCAAAAGTACAACTGTATTTGTAAGCTATACATTTTAACATTAGTTGGATTTGGAAATGGAAACTGAAAAATTCCACTAGGAAAATCAAAGTAAATGATTTAATTTGAAAAATAAATCCATTAAATGTCTTATAACTGCTTAATGATGCATTTAGAAGAAAAAACTATTAGAATTGGTGCATGAAATACAAATTTAAATAATATTTCAAAATTTACATAACAATATGTCAAATTCACAAATTTATTATGATATAACAAATTAAGTTTACAGTAAAAAATTAATTATAATTTCTTCCTAAAATTTTGAAACGTATTCCATTCTCAGGATAACTCATAGGAACCATTAACGGCTCCAAGTCTGGTTCTTCTAAAGTTTCCCATTTATATTCCATGAGTAGATATGCAAGTATCATTTTCAGTTCCTGTAATGCATACACTTGTGCAATGCAACTTCTACTACCCTGTCCAAATGGCATGTAAGCTGGTATAGAAACTAAATGTCTTTCTGGAATAAACTTTTGTGGATCAGGAAAGTATTTTGGATCTTGATGTATAATTCGTACTGGAATATACATATCCACACCAGAAGGAATTACATTTCCATCAGGCATGACAACCTTTTTATTTGTAGCAGATCTCCGAAAATGCATTCCAATTGCTGGATAGAAACGAAGTGACTCTTTAATACAAAGTTCCAAATATCTCATATCTTGCAAGTGTTTTGTGGTAACTTGAGAAGAAAAGTTGTGAATATTTCCATTAAATATTTGATAAAGTTCATCTACAATTTTAGTTTGATATTCTGGATGTAAACCAAGTAAATAAAGAGTCCAACATAAGGTCAGTCCAGTTGTATCGTAACCCGCAATTATAAAATCGTTTACTTCTTGAAATACTTCGTTTTCTGTCAAATCGCCTTGTTCAAGGTTATCCAAAAGATGATCTATGAAACATGGAAGGTTGGTATTTGTGTCCATTTGTTTGCTCTTAGTCTTCCGCTGTATTTGAGCATGTTTAATAGCGTTGTGAAGAAATTTTTGCGTATTCTTCACACATTTCCTAGTTTGTTTCCCATTAGGAGTTAAATAATAAATAAAATCGTAAGCCAACCATGGCCTAAAATTTCGGGTGAAAAGGTTTATAAAAATAGTGGTAATACTATGAAAATGTTGCAAGGCGTCAGCTTCAGATACGCAGTTTACTACTTCCTCTCCAAAAGCAGAACCTGCAAATTAAAGCAGTTAAAAATATATATATTTTTTAAATTACTAACTTTTTAAAAAGATAAAAATATATTGAAAGACTTACTTGCAATTGTCCTAAAAGTGCAATGCAAACCGTAGTCCACAAAATCAAATGGTTTATCAGTTTTCGTCGAAAGAATTTTGGAAAGTCGTATAGCTTCTTTTTGAAATATTTCTAGATTTCCACTAATGATCTTTCGAGTGAACCACTGTTTCCACATTTTCTTTCGAGGTCCGTGAACGTCAGGGGCTAAAAATACTAAACCTTCAGCTCCAGCTGCTCTACTTACTTCTACAAGTTCTGAAGTACGAGCTGGAAAGAACTCTTCTTTTAGGCTAAGCTTAAAAACAAATTGTTTGGTATGAATTAGTATAATGTTCTTATTCACAAAAAAATCTTTAAGTTTAATCAAATTTAGTCTTAACTTCAAACTTACAATTGCTGTTTCCGAACACGTTATTACTAACTTTGGTTGGTGAAAATTCCAGAGCCTATATATTGGTCCATGTTTCCCTGCCATTCTTTTCATCCATGGAAAAAGATCTATTAAAGTGTTTTTTTCAAAATACATACATTTTTACAAGAATGATTAAATAAAAAATAATTAGCATTTTAATCAAATAAACTTTAATTTCGTACCTCGACATGGCTTAAACACCAAATGAGTCATTTCGGGTGTAGACCCTAAAAAGGGGTAAAAACTCGGTCCGGGATATTTATTGACGAGTTTGACGACATTCAAAAAATCTCGGAATCTATTTAAGAATCCATTTTTACCGCTAACATAATTCGATACACAGAGATAAGTTAATAACACAATTAAACTAATCTGAACGATGTACGATGGAAATATTGAAACATTTTCAACTAATCTATCATTTAATAAAGTTGTACCGTTTAGGGTACCTTCTGGTAAAAACGAAGACATTTTTTTCAGATTTTTATCAGATAGTAGATAAATCAATGAGAATATGCTTATACAGATTAAAATATTATACTGGTACACAAATTGTACATAAAATTAGTTTATAAAGTTTATAATTACAGAAAAGTCTTGCATAAAAGTTAAAAAAAATTGTGTGGCATGTAGATAGAAGATTGCAAAAATATTTCATGCAAATTCAAAACATTCATAAATTTTACCCATTAATTCAATTCTATACTAATTTAAAATTAAAACAATTTTCTAAAGATACATGGTACTCCTTTCATTACATTGTATGCTGAAACATTTTGATTGTGTAACAAATATTTTTCGTTTTTTTTTTCACATGAAACATTATGTAATTATTTACGTTTCATGGTAAGCAGTCATTTGGCGTCCTTCATCAAATTTTGATTTTTATTCTGTGTGGGCTCTTTCTCAAATATTACAAGTCGTAAGCATATGGGCATTAAAATGCCTACATTAGATTCAAAGTATGTTACATATCATGGTCTTAACTTTAAATAGCATGCGTTTAAATTAAAAATTAATGAAACGTAATTAGGTATTGTGTAAAATTTGACTGTTGGAAACATTTATGGTACTCGGATTTATTTTCTCAAAGTGATCTGGCACGGTACAAGTTAAACTAGTATGCCGGATTTGAACAAAGTCAACGTCTACAATGACATGATTTTTTTCGCAATGAAACAATTAAAAATAATTAGTTGAACTGGTGGTCAATAATGGTCATTATTGGCTGAATGTTCATTTTTTCGTTTACAATATGAAGCGTGATTAGTATAAATAAGATTTTCTATGTTCATATTTAATTTTAATAACCAACTAATTACAATAGTGTACAAAATAGAACGACATCAGACGAATCAGTTGCCTTGTGAGCTAAATACTCAAGTCATTCAGTGTCTTGCTTAGTTATTTTCTAATGTCAGTAATTACGCTTAGAATCCACATATTCGCGTCTCGACTCCGTGTGTATCAATCTTTATTGTTTGAAGTACAATAGCTACATCATGAAAAGTGCAAAATTTTATTTTGTAGGTGTTTAGACAATATTAGGAAATGTTTGTTACTTGCGTCAAAATAACGAATACAAACCTTATTTTTCGAAGCATGATATTTATGTAGGTATTTCAAACGATTGTTGTTTTAGGATAACAGAAGTTCTGATTTTCTTTATTCCTGTTTAATAATCAATGTACAGGAACAGCTCATCGTAATCTGAAATATATATTATTTTAAAAGCCAATAATCACAAAACTTCTGAAAAACATTACATCACAAACTTATTAATTTATTTTTGTGAAGTAAGGTTTCAAAATTTCTAAAATATTTACGGTTTGATTTCCTGAGTTTGTTTAATGGATGTAGCCTTTATCATCCTTTATTTAAGGACTGTACTTAATTTCTACACGACATTTTGTGCTTTTTCAACATGTACTCAATTTTTACACAATTGCTAATTCATGATGTGCATTTGAATAGATTATGAACAATACCTATGTGCGGAGCTTATATTGAACAAAAGATATTCGTCGTTCATTTATGAGTTTCTTTTTAAAGTGTAGCAATGCACCACTTAATTTTTTCACAATCGTTATTGTTCACGCAACACATGAAACACTCTTTCTTAAACTTCAAATGACGAAATATTAAAACTGCTTCAAAATAACAATTCAAAACCCAAAATAAATAATATGAAAATTTACCCCTAACTTATAACAAGATAATTAAACATTTGTTTTAGCTTTTACAGTTTACTATGTTGACCCTTTTCAGTATCAGGAAAAACTTTGCATTTATACGTCTAGCAATTTTATTTTTAGTGACTAGTACCGTCCTTTACATAAACTATTTTAAAATTTCTCCCAGCAAGCTAATTGGGTTTTCAACTTTACTAGTCAATGAGATGAATAATGAGCTACCGTCTTGGATATCGCAAAGTCAAGTTAATAATTTCATACAAGAAAGGATAGAAACAGACTATTTAAAAGCTCAAGTGGAACCAAAGCTTACATGTAGGTTGCCGAATCTACCCCTTTTCAATAAAGAGATTATGCCTGTTTTAAGAACAAGCTTTGAACCTCTAAACTGCGCAAATTTTCGGTTTCCACTATTATTTAACTCGAAGTTGAAGCCAAGTCCGAGATTAATTCCAATAAAAAATTTGGTTACAATAAGCAGTACATATGGAGTTACCTCTTGCTGCATGAGAAAAATTAGTGAACATTTAGAAGGACCCGGAAACGATGAAGTCGTTTACGGAAATGACTGTCTAAATCTGTCATTCGAAAATTTAACACTTGTTCCCATGGATTGGACGTTTCTCAGGGTCGAGTGCCAGTTTTTTGTGTTTAATCGAAAGGAAAAGCGATACAGTGATGTCTTTTCGTTTATTAAATTAAATATAACTGAGCATCCCAAAACATTTCATCCACCAAACATTGAAGCGGCACAACCACCAAACGTTTTTGTAATGCTGATGGATTCAGTATCTCGATTAAGCTTTCGACGTGTATTACCAGAGGTTCACGATTTCTTATTGAATGAACTGTCAGCAGTAGAAATCAAAAATTTTCATAAGATAGGCATCAACACATTTCCAAATCTAATGGCTTTGCTAACTGGCCAACAAGTTATATATAAGTCTGGTAATTTCCTACATAATCAGCATCTCGAATGCGAAAATAACTTGTTGTATGATAATTGCCCTCTTATATGGAAATTGTTTAAGGATGCTGGTTATTTAACGTTTTACGGAGAGGATTTTGGATGGACATCCGAAGACGGGTATATTTTTTACAATGGGTTCAATAAACAACTAACCAATGTATCTTTAAGGGCGCTAAATATAGCAGCCAAATCTATTGGAACTAAAGGGTTAGGAGATGAAATTATTGGGGAACAGTCATTTAAATGTTGTGGAAGTCGACCACGTTTTCAAGTACTTTTAGACAACTTTAAAAACGTTGCTCAACAGGCGAGCAGTTTAAAAATCCCTTATTTTGCTTCTCTTGTTTCTGGTTCAATAACTCATGATAAATTAAATGACGGAAGAATAGTTGCCAAAGATGTTTTAAACCTTTTGAAGTTTTTCCAAGATGAAGGTCAAATGAACAATACTATTTTGTTCTTTTTAAGTGATCATGGATTGTTATTTGGAGAAATGCGAAACCATTTACAAGGATATCTAGAAGAAAGACTACCATTTTTGTATGTTGTGATGCCTAAGTGGTTTAGCAAAACTAATTATGAAGAATATATTAATCTTAAGAACAATGCGGACACGAAACTTGTTACACATTTTGATGTGCATCGAACATTGGTGAACTTGTTTCAGAAAGTGAAATTTGGAAAATTTAGTGATTTAGAGAAAAATAAATCTGGACCAGGAATTTCTTTATTTTCATCAATACCGGCTGATAGAAATTGTGAAGCAGCTGGAATTCCGGAATCACTTTGTACGTGTAACCTACAAATCACACCAGTGGCGAAAAATGAACTGGATATGGTTAAAGTAGCGAATCATGCAGTTAGTGAGATTAATGAGTTTTTAAATAAAACTGATAAACAAAAACTTTGTGAACTATTGACTTTAAATGAAACTTTAAGTAGTGTTGACATCATTTCGAATTCAAAAACTAATGTTACAGACTTACATCGAATTGTTTTTGAAACTTTACCTGGAAATGCCAAGTTTGAAGTTTTGATAAGATTCAATCCAAATGTTTCATTTATTCATGGTATGGCTATTCAAATACAAATGAAAAATTTTATAATTCAAAATAAATATATAAGTGTAAATTATTTGTGCAAATGTTAAAAATATGTTTTACAATAATTTGGGTCATTATATTTTTAACAGTTGGAGGATCGTTTTATTTCGAGTCTAACCAGTTTAGAGCAAGTTTGGGCCGCATTAATACGTACATATTTGACAGTTGGTGCACTGAAGCCACAAATTTGAAGCCATTTTGCTACTGCAGAGACCACGATAAAACTAAATAGATTTAAAGATACGTTCAAATAGGTTGTCGTCGTAAGTCGTATAAGTCGTATTTCTGGTTTAATTCAAGTTATGTTTGAAACCATATTCAAAAATCGTTGAAATGCCACTAAATACCATGCTATCGTTGATAAATCAATGTCGAATCTTGCAAATTACATCGAATTTAAAATGGTTTAATGGGAATAGACATAAGAATCTGTCGGTGATTGAGTTTCTGCATATATTGTTAAATTATATTATAATCAATCAATTCGTCAAATATAAATCATCAATAAATGTATCCAGATTTTTCTGTATTTTCTCAGTAGTTAATGTTGCATCTTCCCACTAAACTTGTGGCTAATAATGAATCTGAATAGTTTGAGCAACAACATAGCAATGCTGCATTATCTGTAAGTAGGATTATAGATTCGTTAACTCAATAGGTGCAACAATTTGCGCAAGTAGATTCTCATTCAGAACAAAATTTTCAAAATTGTGGCCAATTTTAATAAAAAGCTTAATCGAAATATTTGAAAATTTGTGGAGATAAAGCTGATTTGATGAACTGATTTTGTAAAAAGTATATTAATGGCTTGTATTAGTTTGTGAGAGCAACACAAAAACAGTTGTATTTCAGCAGGTACGAACCTTTTCCATTATGGACAATGTAATCAGGCCCGACATAACGCAATATCTGAATGACTTTGCAACCAGAGAGCTTGTTTAATCAATAATTTTGGCAGTGATGATAAATTATAAGCTTGGGCGTAACATGGAAAGTTAAAAGGTTTCACAAGTTAAATGAATAGGGACATTTTTTTTAGATCTGTGTTGTATGCAAGGTTATCATTAGGCATAAAACATTAACTTTCGAAATAACAAAAGAATTGGGCATGAACCCCAACACATCACATCCATTCTTTCCAAAAACCTTGAAAGTTGCCGTAAAATCGTCGAGCTAAACGGAGCGCCATGTCTTGAATCACATGAGCAGTTGTCCGACATCGTCCATTTTAGTAGAAAGGTTGTGTCTAAATATTTGATGATAAACAGTTTTAGGGCTTGCTGAGTTATATAGAAATTTTTAGTTGAACTTAACGCATGTTCGTTACAATAATAAAGTCAAATAAGTATTCTTAGAATTTCGCTTCTATACATTTTCTCATCTCCCCATAAGAAACGTGAATTCAAAAATTTCATGACTATCTGGGTTCAATTCCTTGATTAAAGGATTTAAAAAAGTAAGTCCAAAAAATACTAATTGTGGCCAATTCAAAAACATTAAACATTTTATCTCACGAAAAAATTAATAAAGTTTTTTACAAGCTTTTTTGGTTTATTGTTGAATGCATTGTTGGAATTTAAAAACAAACATTATGTGTAAACAAAGAGCAAATCTTAAAATGCTACTGAAAAGTTATCCGATTTCCTTTTTATCTTTTTCTAATATCAAATAAGTATTTACATTTGAAAATTTGTACGTTATCAATTTTGGCTTCTTTTTGAAATTCTGAAATGTAATCCATTTTTAGGATAACTCATTGGAACCATCAGTGGCTCCAAACCTGGTTTCTCTAAAGTCTCCCATTTATATTCCATTATCAAGTAAGCAAGTATCACTTTCATTTCCTGCATTGCATAAACTTGCCCAATGCAGTTTCTCATACCCAGTCCAAACGGCATGAAAGCTGGTACAGGTTCCAAATGTCTTTCAGGAATAAACTTTTCAGGTTCAGGAAAATATTTTGGGTCCTTGTGTATAATTTGTAGAGGTACATGCATATCAACACCAGATGGAATTATGTTTCCATCAGGCATTACAACAACTTTATCGTTTGCAGATCGCCGGAATAGCATTGCTAAAGCCGGATACAAACGTAATGATTCCTTAATACAAAGTTCCAAATATTTCATATTTTGCAAATGTTTTGGGCTAACTTGTAAAGAAAAATTCTTAACATTTCCATCAAAAATTTCACTTAGTTCCTTCACAATTTCGGTTTGACATTCAGGATTCAATGCAAGTAAATACATTGTCCAACTTATGGAAAGTCCAGTGGTATCATAGCCAGCAACAATGAAATTGTTTAATTCCTGGAAAATTTCATTTTCTGTCAAATCACCTTGCTCGCTCACATCCAAAAGATGATCAAGGAAACAAGAAGTATTACCAGTAGCATCTATTTGATTGAACCTAATTTTTTTGCGCAACATTTTTGCATGTTCTATAGCTTCATACGTTAGTTTATGTGCACTTTTAACACATCTCCTAGTTTCCCGACCTTCAGAAGTTAAGTTATAATATATAAAATCATTAGCTAACCAAGGTCGAAAAACTCGGGTAAATAGATTTATTGAAAATATGGTTAGGCCATGAAAATGTTCTTTAATTGAAGATTCGGAAATGCTGTTAACATATTCCTCTCCAAAAGCAGAACCTTAAACAGAAATAAATAACATATTAAAATATATTTGTTTTGAGAGAATTGATTCAAAAATTATACATTAAAGATGTTTACGAAGCACTCTTACTTGCAATAATTCTAAATGTACAATTTAAAGAATAATCAACTAAATTAAAAGTTTCACTAGTTTTCATGGAAAGCGCTTCGGAAAGTCGAATAGCTTCTTTCTGAAAGGTTGCCAGATTTCCAGTAATAATCCTTCGCGTAAACCACTGCTTCCATACTTTCTTTCTTGGACCATGAATATCAGGTGATATTACAATTAACCCTTCTCCGCCAGATGCTTTTCTTATTGCTACTAGTTCTGAAGTTCTACCCGGAAATTTATCGTCTGTAAGGCTAGCCTATCAGACAAAACAAAATGATTTGGTATAAACATGCCATAAAGTTGAATAACGAAACAAATTTTACAGACAATTTTAAATTTTGTGTAAAACTTACAATTGCTGTTTCGGGACACGTTATGACCAACTTCGGTTGGTAAAAAATCCAGAACTTAAATATAGGTCCACAGTTTTGTGTCAGTTTTTGCATGCAAGGAAAAAGATCTTCCATAACGTGAAGTAAAATTTAAAGATTAGATGAACAATTTTGTAATCGTATATTAATAAAATACATATTTTTAATATTGATTAAGAATTTTTTGTTCAGTACCTTGACATGGACGACTGACTAAATGAATCATTTCGGGTAAGGACCCTACTAAAGGATAAAGTTTTAATCCTGGGTATTTGTTAACCAGTTTAACTAGCCTTTTAAACTTAGCATATCTTGCTAACAATCCATTGTTACTGCAACTGGTATACAAAGTACTGATGTAAATAACTATTGCAAATAAACTTGTTTTCAGTATTATTTGGAGATAAGAATAATTTAGCAGACCTGACGTACTGCTCAAGACACTTTCTATAGAAAATGAAGACATTACTGGGGCCTGAGTAAAAGAACAAAAGACAGATTATTAAAAGCATAAGGTACAAACTAAGATAAATTTGAAATTGGGCAGGAAGACTGTGTTTTATAAAGCAGGATCGTGACATAAAAAGGTAAGCACAATGATATATGCAATTTTCCTAATTAACGTCAATTTGAATTGTTCCTACGAAACTCTTTCCAAATTAAAATTGACTGAAATATGTTTTTATTTGTTTAAAACAGATTATTAAGTATGATAAAACTATTAAAGATAATGAGTATGTTTTGAGCTATAAATTATAATATAATTAGTAAAGAAAAAAATTGAAATCAACAATTCTAGAATACGAAGGGATTTTTATATGTCGTGCATCAATATTGATCAAGCTTATCTCGACGAAGACTTCCTTAATAACGCTGTTATGTAAGTAGCCTTCCAGATTAAGATTTTGGGTCGGAAACGATATGTTGTGTAGTGTAGTTATCATTTACTGTGGAAAGTCAGAGCTCGTAATATCATCGTTCATGTTGTTAAAATTCATGGCTTCAGAACAGACGAACGGCATTCTTCTCCAGTGACATCTGGGCTCTTAAGGAAATGTGGAACAAGTGCGTGCGGCTATGAGAATATAATACGCAAAAATCGATTGAATACGCCAAGATCTTGTAAAATAAGAGCGGAATAAAGTTAATGCACGACAAATGGAAATACCTACGTACAATTATGCATACACACATAATTTTGTTTACCTTCACGACCAAAAACAAGCAGAATTAAACATGGTTTGATTTCCAGAGTTTAGAAAACATTGTTTCATAGAAAGATGGGCAGTTAATAACGTTATTAAGTGCTGAGTGAACAATTTAAATCAAAACAAAGTCATTATCCTCTAGAAAATATTTTTTAGGAAAAAGGTAATTAACTTCAATTTCACGTATTTTCATTAGTTTTTTGTCTGAAGAAAACTTCAAAAATTGATATTCAAATATTTCATAAACTACAATAGGACAAGGATAAAATTAAGAAAAGCCATAAATGTACCGAAATAATCGAGATGCTAAAATTCTCAGAAAGACAAATTATTAAATAAATTACCTGTACAATTAAAGGATCCACGATAATAAAGGCGACTCATTTCAATGAATGTTATCTAAGAATGCATGCATGTTATACCCACTCATGTGTTATATTTGAAAACTACACACCTTTGTGTACTAGAAATAT
>JAQIWN010002385.1:0-16077 GCA_034699025.1 Entomobrya cf. arborea Gr-Col-00668 | reverse complement strand
GCGTTAACAGTTTTAACGGATAACGCGTTTTAATGCCTTAACACTTTAACGTACAGGCGAATGAATACCCCCATTGTATTGCAAACGTGATGTTTGGCCAAGTTGCATTGCAGCTGATGTATATAGTATTGCATGTGTCATGTTACAGTAGTGGTAAAATTCGCAAGTTTTATTTTAATGCAAAAAAAGGATTGTATAAATTTGATCATGAAAAATAAACGGCAGAACTAAGAAAACAAACTGAACAAAATAATTAAACAATGTTAGAAGACGTCGTGGAAACAAGAACAAATATTAACTTGTTTAAAGACACAGTTACCAAAATTCGTTTTCCTAAAAACGAGCTATCGGTTTTAATTAAATGTGAAGTTTGACATTTTTTTTTCAATTTGTAAATATTTCACTAACCGATCAGAAATTATTTTACTTTTTCACGCATTTTATTTTGATTGAAATAATGAATCCAACAAAATGGTTTGTGCTGCTATTGTTTCTGGTGACCGTTCTAGTCGTGGAGCAGGCCGAAACTGCGAATATTCTGGTTATAGTATTCTACGCATCAAAAAGTCACAAGTTGACTTTTGTCCCTTTAGTTGAGGAACTTGGTAAGCGGGGACATAACATCACAATGGTATCTCCTGTGAAAGCTATGAAGCCAATGAAGAACGTTAAAGAAATATTTACACTTGACGTGGAAAAGTTAAAGGAGGCAAACGTTTTTGACGTATTTGATGCAAAGGAAACTGGAAAAACGATGAATCCTTCAAAACTAATGGAAATAATTTATCAAACGTGTGACCAAACTTATGATCTGCCAGTTGTGAAGGATTTAATGAAGGAGAAATTTGATTTAATTATTATTCAACCGTATTTTAATGAATGTGCACTTGGATTGGTATACAGACTTGGTGTACCGTTTATACTTTTTACTCCGACAAGTGTGTCGTCAATTTTAATTAATTATGTGGGAGGAAGCTTTCCTTATTCTATTACTCCGCATCCACTGTTGGGATATTCAGTGCCGATGTCGTTTAAGGAGAGATTTATAAATTTTGGGGTTGAAAATTTGGTTATGGTATTCAGTAGTTTGATTTATGCTCCAAAGGTTGAAAAGTTATATAGGGAGAAGCTGGGAAATGATATTCCTTCGATTGGGGAAATTTTGGCGAATGCGTCGTTGGTTCTGAGTAATGGACATTTTAGTTTGACTGCACCAAAGCCATATTATCCGGATGTTATTGATGTCGGTGGGATTCATTCGAGACCGTCGAAACCTATTCCAAAGGTATGCATGCATAGAAATTTTAAGGGGGGTTTATTTTTTAAATTTGTATTTAAATTTATATATTTTGATAGGATCTTGAAGATTTTATTGGAAAAGGGAAAGATGGGTTTATTTTGTTTAGCATGGGATCTGCCATAAAAGGTAAAATTGACGGATCAAAGATAAAATACGATAAGATGCATGATGTCGAATTGATTATTAAACTATCAACTAATTTCGTTTTTAATTGTTGAAGGTGACATGATGCCCGATGCCAAGAGAAAATTAATTTTAAAAGTATTTTCAAGACTGAAGCAACAGGTTTTATGGAAATGGGAATCGGAAACAATGCCAGATTTACCAAAGAATGTTAAGTTGAGCAAGTGGTTACCTCAACAGGATCTTTTGGGGCGTAAAGATATCAAAATGTTTATTACGCATTGTGGGGGAGGAAGTACAGAGGAAGCTATTTATCATGGTGTACTGAATAATACTTCAATTTTAATGATACGGACTTTTTTAGTGGTCAAGTAAAGGTCTGTCTTGATTTTGTTAACTTGCTATTGAAGGTTCCGCTGATTGGAATTCCGATGTTCGCTGACCAGCACCAAAACGCTGGATTAGCAAAGGATAATGGATTTATTGTGGAGTTGGATTGGAATCTGCTCACCGAAGAAAATTTTGAGGGGGCAATTAGGGAAATCTTGGATAATCCCAAGTAAGATTTCGTTTTGAAATGATTACTACTAAATTACGAAAACTTATGTATTTGATTTCCGCGAACATCTTGATAGCGTTATGTGATGTATGTGATATTTATTTTGAAGGTATCAAGATAACGTAAAGAGATTATCAGCCCTATTCTCAGACCGTCCCCAAGATCCACTTGATGTTGGAGTGTATTGGGTTGAATATGTGTTGAGGCACAATGGAGCTCCTCATCTTCGTAGCGTTGGAAGACACCTAAATTTTCTTGTGTACCATTCCATCGACGTAATTAGTACTTATTTGATACTTATCAGTGTTATCATTTACTTAATCTACTATGTTTTGAGATTTGTCTGTAGAAAGCTTTGCTGTCGTGGTAAAAGTCAACCTAGCGAATTAGCAAAAGCAAAGAAAACTAATTAAAATGAGACATTTATATTTGATTATTATAAAAATTTGTTCGATAAGTGAGTTCATTTAGAGTTTATTTTCATTTAAGGAAACTTAGATTTTTAATTTTTAACAAGGCTTTAAGAACGATTGTTTAGTTGGATTTGTCTACAAATTTCAAACACCGTTTTGTACATATTACCAAAGCTATTCCAGCGCAGCATTTGAAGAAATTAAGGTTGGAGGATATTATCCTTCCTTCCTTCCAAATTCGTTACCTGGCTATTCTTAGAAAGAAACGTTTATGGAACGATTTAAGAATTTCAGAGTGAACACCTTTTTTTCACTTTTCTTGGGCTTACAGCTTATTAAATGTGTACAAACGTAAATATGATTAAACAAAAAATACCATTAATGTACTAACTTACGAAGTAAACTACGATAAGTTTGCGTTTAAATACCACAAATAAGTTGTACACTGAGACTTGTCACTGATTGCGTACATGTGTACGCTTTTACGTTGGTTAATGTAACACCGACCGGCTATCTCCTATATCCAATGATTGGAAAAATATTATTTGTAAACTGTGCATAAATGCATTGCTTTAAAACTCAACAGTCATCACCATCGCATTGTATTCTATCGTCATCATGATAAATTAAAACTCATGGTCATTTCAAGATACGATTATATATATTTTTCTCAATGTCAGAATTTTCGCCAGACTAAAAACTAAATTGGTACGGTTTGGTACATAGTACATACACTAGTGCGTGCCTACACTTGACTCAATATTATATTGTCCAGTTAGTCCAGTATATTAATATACTGCTTAATATATTTTAAAGCTGGATACAACTCTCATAACTCTTAATTTTTTATGAATAATATCGTACTTAAAATTCTGTTTTATCCAGCTGTATGGCATGTTCTATTACAATATAAGTAATCTTTAACTTGCTTTTCATGCAAAAGATACAGTCATTCCATGCATTGAAAGCAATGTCAGTAATTATCACAATTCTCCTACCTCTGCATAACCAATCTACAAATAAAAATACTACTTGAAAAATACAAGTTATCTCAGACTCAGACGTATAACATGTGAATGAAATCGAACATGTAACACAAAATTAACATTCTTAGTTTCTTTACATCTGAAAGTTGATAAAGTTTCATTTAATTTCTTACTGCTGACCGGCAACAATTTTATTTATTTTTATAAATTTAATTTTGATAAAAATCATGAATCCGACAAAATGTTTTGTGCTGCTATTGTTTCTGGTGACCACTCTAGTCGTAGAGAAAGCCAAAACTGCCAATATTCTTGTTATGGTATTCTTCTCGACAAAAAGTCACAAGTTGACTTATGTCCCTTTAGTTGAGGAACTTGGTAAGCGGGGACATAACATCACGATGTTGTCTCCTGTGAAAGCCATGAAGCCAATGAAAAACGTCAAAGAATTATATACTCTTGACGTGGAAAAGATAATGGAGGCAAATGTATTTGACGCATTTGATGCAAAGGAAAAAGGAATTACTGTGGACCCTGCGAAAATGATGGAAATAATTTACCAAACTTGTGACCAAACTTATGATCTGTCAGTTGTGAAGGATTTAATGAAAGAGAAATTTGATTTAATTATTCTTCAGCCTTTTATGAACGATTGTACTTTAGGATTGGTATACAGACTTGGTGTACCGTTTATACTGTTCACTCCGACAAGTGTGCCTTCAATGGTGGTTAGTAGTGTGGGTGGAAGCTTTCCTAGTTCAATTACTCCACATCCATTGTTGGGATATTCGTTGCCGATGACGTTTAAACAGAGATTTATAAATTTTGGGGTTGAAAATTTGGTTAATATTTTTAAGAGTTTGATTTTTACTCCGAAATTTGAAAAGTTGTATAGGGAAAAGCTGGGAAATGATATTCCTTCGATTGAGGAAATTTTAGCGAATGCGTCGTTGGTTCTGAGTAATGGACATTTTAGTTTGACTGCACCAAAGCCTTATTATCCGGATGTTATTGATGTCGGTGGGATTCATTCGAGACCGGCGAAACCAATTCCGAAGGTAGTTAAGGAGTTTACAAAATTAGGGCTTGTTTTTAAATGTATCATTACTAATTACAATACATTTCTATTTGTTTTACAGGATCTTGGGGAATTTATTGGAAAAGGGAAAGATGGGTTTATACTTTTTAGCATGGGATCGGCTATTAAAGGTACTTAATGACGGATTGAAGACAAGATGTTTTAAGACTAAAAGATATTTTGATAATTAACCCATTCCCATTTTAATTTTTGAAGGTGACATGATGCCTGATGCCAAGAGAAAGTTAATATTAAATGTATTTTCAAGACTGAAGCAGCAGGTATTATGGAAATGGGAATCGGAAACAATGCCAGATTTACCAAAGAATGTAAAGTTGAGTAAGTGGTTACCCCAACAGGATCTTTTGGGGCGTAAAGATATCAAAATGTTTATTACGCATTGTGGGGGAGGAAGTACAGAGGAAGCTATTTATCATGGGGTAATTACTTAATATTATTATTCTTGGCAAACTATTTTAGTGGTTGCGTATGGGTCATGGTTGTTTTTTTCAAATTTTTAGGTTCCAATTATTGGAATTCCGATGTTCGCTGACCAGCACCAACACGCAGGTCTAGCAAAGACTAATGGATTCATTGTGGAATTGGATTGGAATAAGCTCACGGAAGAAAATTTTGAAGGAGCGATCAGGGAAATATTAGATAATCCAAAGTAAGCTTTGGATAGTTATTAGGAAATTTGTAAAATTATTGTCTTTTATGTCGAAAATCTTTTAAATGATGAGTATAATTGTTTTAGATATCAAGATAACGTAAACAGATTATCAGCATTGTTCTCAGACCGCCCCCAAGATCCTCTTGACGTTGGAGTGTATTGGGTTGAATATGTGTTGAGGCACAATGGAGCTCCTCATCTTCGCAGCGTTGGAAGACACCTTAACTTTCTTGTGTACCATTCTATCGACGTAATTAGTACTTATTTGATACTTATCAGTGCTATCATTTACCTGATTTACTTTGGTTTGAGATTTGTCTGTAGAAAAATTTGCTGTCGTGGCCAAAAACAAACTGGCTTATTAGCTAAAGCAAAGAAAATTAATTAAGGCATATTTTTAAAATCTTGTGTGTAAGATTATCATGAAAATTTTTTTCCCAAAATGATCTTATTTTCGTATTAAAGATATCCCCGAAAATTTTAAAATAAAAAATTCCTAGCCTCACGATTTGTAATAATATAGCGTGTTTAATTTTTCTTACCGAAAATCAAGTTGCTAAACATGCAATTATGTTATGGAATATAAATCATTTAAAAGCTAATCTATCTTAGATTATCTAACATAATATGTAAATTGGGTGGATGATGTCATTATGTTACTACTGTGCAAATTGATTTACCATACTGTTCCAAGCTTGACCACCTACTGGACGATTAGACTTGTGAGCTACGATGCTGATTGTGTAACAATTATGGTAAAAAAGCATACCTCAGTCGTAGTACTTGTAATACTCATCTATCATCTCCAACTTGTCATTTTTAGCCATTACACATTCATTGTACAATTTGCAGTGTTGGTTTACTGCACAGAATGTCATTATCATTTTCCATACATACAATCACAACTTACCGTAACACTCTCAAGATTACGTGCTATATTATATCAGAACAGAACTATCTGACAGAAAAACATAAATTATTAAACTAATTGATTATCTCTGTTCCGTAATTTTGTTATCAAACTGAGAATGGTACTTAATATTGTGAACTTTCATCTTTTGGATACACACATAAACTACCAAAACAACAATACCTTAATTTTAACTTAGCAGTTTATTTAATTCTTGGAAAAATTCAAACTTCTTTTAATAATCATGAAAAGATCAAAATATTTAGTGATTGTGTTATTTTGCGTGGCCACACTATTCGTGGAGCGTGCCACCCCTGCCAACATTCTAGTCGTTACATTTTTTTGCACAAAAAGCCACAAGCTGACATATCTTCCCTTAATCGAGGAACTTGGCAAGCGTGGTCACAACGTCACAATGGTTTCACCAATTAAACCTGTTAAACCAATGAAGAACGTCAAAGAAATATTTACAGTTGATGTGGAAAAAGTATTTGAATCAAATCAATTAGACGTATTTGACTCAAAGGAAAAGGGAAGTGGCATGGATCCTGGGAAGATGATGCAAATGATGCATCAAACTTGCAACCTGACCCATGACCTGCCACAAGTGAAAGCCCTACTCAAAGAAAACTTTGATTTAATAATTTTACAAGGTTTTATGAACGATTGTGCACTTGGATTTGTGTATAGAATGCAAACACCTTTTGTCCTATTTACTCCACAAAGTATTCCAGCATTTGTGGTGAGTAAGGTTGGAGGACATTTTCCTTCGTCGGTGACACCCAATCCTTTGTTGGGGTATTCTCAAAGAATGACGTTTATGGAACGTTTTAAGAATTTTGGGGTTAACTTATTTCTTCCACTTTTCTTGGGAATTGTTGCTGAGCCAAAGTTTGAAAAGTTGTACAGAGAAAAGTTAGGAGAGGATATGCCTTCCGTTAATGATATTTTGGGGAATGCGTCGATGGTTTTGAGTAATGGTCATTTTAGTTTGATTGGACCTAAGCCATATTATCCAGATGTTGTTGATGTTGGTGGGATTCATTCGAGACCGGCAAAGCCACTTCCAAAGGTATACAGCAAACAGTAGTACTTTTCAAATTAAATATGTGAAGTAATTCACACCTGTAATTATTGGCTACATTTGTATGATGGGTGGTGTATGACAGTGCAAATCATTTTGTATTTGAAGGACCTTGAAGATTTTATTAAGAAAGGAAAGGATGGTTTCATTCTATTTAGTATGGGATCTGCTATTAAAGGTAGTTCACATGCCAGCAGACAGCATGCTTGATGTATGATTACCTATTAATGTCATACGTTTCGCGATTTCAGGTGAAATGATGCCCGATTCCAAGCGCAAATTAATTCTAGACGTATTTTCAAAACTAAAGCAGCAGGTGTTATGGAAATGGGAATCAGAAACAATGCCAGATTTACCAAAGAATGTGAAGTTGAGCAAGTGGTTACCCCAACAGGATCTTTTGGGGCATAAGGATATTAAAATGTTTATAACTCATTGCGGGGGAGGAAGTACAGAGGAAGCTATATATCACGGGGTAAAAACGAAACAGCGTTGATTGAATTAGTCTCACTGACATTTTAGATGATTTAAAAAATATTATTTTGTTATTTTTTTTATGAAGGTTCCACTAGTTGGAATACCAATGTTTGCTGACCAACCACTTAATGCTCGTTTAGCAAAGAGTAATGGCTTTCTAGTGGAATTGGATTGGAATAAACTTACGGAAAAAGATTTTGAAGGAGCGATTAATGAAGCTTTGAATAACCCTACGTACGTTGAACTTCTTGTATTCGAAAAATATGTATTTAAATAATTTAATGTTAATTTGCTTTTATATTTGTGCATTTTATTTCAAAAGATATCGTGACAATGTTCAAAAGCTATCAGCTTTGTTCAAAGATCGTCCAAATGATCCTCTCGATCTCGCAGTTTACTGGATTGAGTACGTGATTCGTCACAAAGGAGCTCCTCATCTTCGCAGCGTTGGAAGAAAACTCAACTTTCTTGAATATCATTCCATCGACGTTATGAGTGCATATTTAGCTCTTATTTTTGGGGTCTCATATCTGATTTACAATACTTTAAGATTTTTATGTAGGAAAGTATTTTGTCGCAGTTCAAATGAGTCTGATTTGTTTGTCGAAAGAAAGAAAATAAATTAAGTAATTAGTAAATTATTTATTTCTATGTAACTTCTCAAAAAAAGAAAAGAAAATTACCAGTCGTTACCATACAATAAAATACCAGAATACACACACACACACTTGCAATCTTGCAGACACCTAAATTTCTGCACTTTTTACCTTTATTCGTCCAGTTAATGATTTTATCCAGCCAAGCTTGTATAGCATTTCTGTCATTCATCTTTGCTAACCAACTGACCATTTGATTAATGATAATGATGATGATGCTTTCAGGTAAATTATAAGATGAGATGGGATGATGTAAGTAGAGATGTATATTCACCTATACACAGGCATAGTATCTATTATTTATCTGTATGCTTTGTCTAGTCTATTCGTTTGGTATTTTACACTTGTGTAAACCTGCACGTGCTTCCAACCAAATAATGCTTGTCTGCAGATTGCAGGTCACTTGAAAATCATATCGATTCCACATACATCTCTACTCTAAATTATATATTTGATATGTAACGTAAAATTCAAGATCATTTCAACAACAATTATCTTCATAAATCAGTAGCTTGGAGAGCATGTGATTTAACAGCTACGCTGTTCCATAACTTGTGTATCATTTTTCTAAATCGAATTTTGTGATTTTGTGAACTTTAGTTTCTAGTATTCTAGTTATTTTGTCAAAATATTTTAAACATGAATCCAACATCATGTTTTGTGCTTCTACTGGTTTGTACGACCACTCTTCTTGTGGACCATGCAAACACAGCCAACATTCTAGTCGTTGCATTTTTCTCCATAAAAAGTCACAAGTTGACATATCTTCCCCTAATCGAGGAGCTTGGCAAGCGTGGCCACAACATCACATTGGTCACCCCAATAAAAGCTGTCAAGACGATGAAAAACGTCAAAGAAATCTTTACCCTGGACGTAGACAAAATATTTCAGAACAACCAATTCGACGCATTTGAAGCCAAAGAGAAGGGACTGGTTATCGATGTTTCCAAAATCTTGGAAATGGTGCACGATACTTGTACCATGACATATGAATTACCTCATGTGAAGGCCCTCCTTAAAGAAAAATTTGATCTGATAATTCTGCAACCATACATGAATGATTGTGTCCTTGGGATGATCTACAGACTTGAAGCACCATTTGTATTATTTACACCGACAAGTGTTCCGCCATCAATTGCTAGTCAAATTGGAGGACATTTCCCACCTTCGATTACTCCAAATGTGCTGTGTGGTTACTCTCTTCCGATGACTTTTCTTCAGAGATTTAAAAGCTTTGGGGCTGATGTCATGATTAATTTGTTTATGAGTTTTATTTATGAGCCAAAAGTTGAAAAATTGTACAGGGAGGCACTTGGAGATGATATTCCTTCGACGAGGGAAATTTTAGCTAATGCATCGCTGGTTTTGAGTAATGGACATTTTAGTGTTACTGCACCAAAGCCATATTATCCGGATGTTGTGGATGTGGGTGGAATTCATTCAAGGCCGGCGAAAGCACTTCCAAAGGTTTGTACTATGATTTTTATGAAGTTCAGAACTGAGCTTTTAATTTTTACTGTTTTATTTTTAAAGGATCTTGAAGATTTTATTGGAAAAGGAAAGGATGGATTTATTCTGTTTAGTATGGGCTCAGCTATTAAAGGTATTTGAAATTGGGGTAAAATGGTACGCAATGCAAATCAGTTATATTTGAATGATAATTGGCTAATTTTTTGCAAAATTTCAGGTGATATGATGCCCGATTCTAAACGAAAAATGATCCTGGACGTTTTTTCAAGGTTGAAGCAGCAGGTCTTGTGGAAATGGGAGTCAGAGTCAATGCCCGATTTACCAAAGAATGTGAAGTTAAGTAATTGGTTACCTCAACAGGATCTTCTGGGGCATAAGGATATAAAAATGTTTATTAGCCATTGTGGGGGAGGAAGTACAGAGGAAGCGATTTATCATGGGGTATGGTATGATACGTATAAATTATATTAAAAGTAAAAATTATTGAAGTTTTGTTTCAGTTTGAAATGATTTGAGAAAAATTATGATTTTTAGGTTCCACTGGTAGGAATACCAATGATGACTGATCAGTATCAAAATGCACGTTTAGCAAAGAATAATGGTTTTCTGGTGGAGCTAGATTGGAATAAGATGACTGAAAAAGAGTTTGAGGGGACGATTAATGAAGTTTTAAATAACCCGGTGTAAGTTTACTGAAAAACTGCTTAACCATTATGTTAAATCAAAGAGAAATGCATTTTTGTGCATTGTATTATGTTCGATAAATGATAATCTGTTTCAGGTATCGAGATAACGTAAAAAGGTTATCAGCTCTGTTCAAGGACCGGCCGCAGGATCCTCTCGATCTTGGTGTGTATTGGATTGAGTACATAATTCGGCACAAAGGGGCTCCGCATTTGCGTAGCGTTGGAAGAAAATTAAACGTTCTTCAGTATCATTCTATCGACGTTATTGGTGCATACGCAGCAGTTATAACAATGACCGTTTTCTTGATTTACAAGATTTTAAAATTTGTGTGTGGAAGAATATGTTGTCGTAGTCATAAGAAGGCTACTTTGTTATCAGGCAAAAAGAAGACTAATTAAAATCACTTCCTCACGAAACCGATAAAAATGAAAAAATATATACTTATGGAGAAAATGTTAAAATATTAGTAATAGTAATAACCTTACTCTCTAACGAATGAAAAGGCTTCTAAAACTGTAAGAACTATTAATAGTTTTAAGTGAATTTAGAGCTCAATTTCATAACAAAAATACTTATATAGTCGAAATCTATAAATTAAGTGGTTGAGAAAAGGGCAAGTCTTTTTGAATTGCATTAAATAATCAAAATGTTAAGAGCTGCATTGGAAAAGCTTGGAATCGATATTTCTCAAATGACGCAAAATTTTGAATTTATTGGAATGTAAGATTGAACTTGTTTGAGTCATGTATGTAGTAACTTTGCAGGAGTACTGATAGACCTCAAACTTCTTGATCATGGACAAGTTCAACGTTTTTACACCCTTGACTTGAAATTAAACTTGAGCAAAAACTATAAATACCTGGCAAACTTTGACTTTCTACTCATACAAATTGATGCTATCACGAAGTGCTTATCAATTTAATAATTCGAAACTCAGAGTTAATCGCGACGTGTGTTATTTAGATTCATGTGGGTACGATATGTCGTATGAGAAAAAAATAAAAGTAAATTGTTAAAATTATTTATAAAAAATCCAATATTTAATTTAAATTCAACTTTGAAGTAAGTTTTGAAAAATAAATAGATAGAAGGCCTTAAATCACTGTTCAACTAGCTCATAATGAAGATGTAAATCTTTTAGATATTTTTCATCCAACTGCTTTTCCTTTGCTTTCTCCTCATCCAAATATAACCCTTCTCCCCATAACTCCAAATCAACTTGTTCCTTAAACTTTTTCAGCTTTTTGAATCCGCCTGCCCCTTTCAAAATCTCGTTCAGTCGAAACCTCCAAATTGTGAAAGGGCTGAGTAGATAATCACCTTGACTTTCACTTTTCTCATAAGTGCTGTTTTTAGTTGCCCCATCAAAACTATAGCAATACTCATTTCTACTCCCACGCATCACAAAACATTGATCAAATACTTTGTAGTAAGATATTCCACTGTGTACCAAAGTGACCTTGAAAAGTTTCATAATTTTATCAAGCTCCGCCTCCAGATTCCTCGTCAATAATCCATCATTGGGTCTGATCTTCAGCTGAACTGTTTTAAACTTAACTGCTCCCATTTTCCGTTGGATGAATTGCTCTGCATTCATTAAATCTGAACGGAGTTCCACCTCCTCACCACTCAAAAGCCGTGTTATCGCGTTACGCCATTCTTCCCATGTCCAAACATAAAACGGTGGACAAGCTGAAGAATTGCTGGAGAACATTCCCCGGAAAATCACATCATCAAAATCCATTTTCATACTTCTGTACCGAAGTAAGTGACCATGAATCGTGTCAAAATGTAATTTGTATTCGGCTGCCAATTTTTTCAAATGCTTCTCAGGGTCAACATTTAAGTCGGTCTCCAAATACAAGGATGGAATGTGGCACTTCTTAGCAAATGGAAATATCCACTGCTTGAATGCATGGACAACTTGATTATAATTCAAAATGAATGTGTTGGCCTTCAACAGATATCCAATCTTGTCTACAGTTGCTTGCATTTCTACAGAATCTTCATTGTTGCTGTTAAGGTTTATACCTGCCAAAGCACTGGAAAATAATTTCGACTCTTCATAATTATCTATCATATCATAGAGGTCAATTAGCACAGACAAGCCTTCTTCCATCTGTTGAACTGCTTGCATAAGACTAGTTTTTGATTCCAGTCCATTAAAAAAACTGGTCAAATCTTCTTTCAGTTTTCTGAGTGTAGTTTGGATTCGCCATTTATCAAATTCTCGAGACTCTGACGAACCATTTTTGTCCGCCGCAAGATTTTCCTGTACTTGTTTTGATGATGGGGCGACAGCATCAAATACAGAATTTACTAATGGGATGATATCCTCAAATATTGTTTCATACTTTTCCTGAATTACTTGAAGTTGATCTGTTGCGATTGTAACTAATTCAGTGTTAATGGACGATTGTGGTTTATTTATATTGGAAATCTCCTCTGTTGAGTCACAGTTTTCGACCGTCATGTCAACCAAAAGTTCATTGATGCTGTCTATTAGCTCAGTTGACAGATTTATGTCGTTTTGTAATTTCATTTCTAAAATGTCCTGGAGACAGATCAGAACCTCTGTTTTACTTTTTTCCATTTCAGAAACCAGTTTCTCAAATTTCTCACTTGGAGATGATTTTTTAGTTCTTATTTGGTTCAGTAAACGTTGAAACCGAGCCATTTGATCTTGCCATGTTTCCAAACTTAATCTGATCGTCTTTATAAAAACACGATTGCTACCATGCTTGTCAAGGGCTTCAAGAAATCTTTTGACTAGTTCACATTCCTTCCACATTCGTCTCATTTTATGTTCCATTGTTCCATGGAAATAATTAAGACAATCTGGAAGTTGAATTTTAGGTTGTTGCACCAAGTTTTCAGGTGTTTCACTGTCACTCTCATCAGTTCCAATCCACTTTTGAAATCCAGTAATACCCAATAAAGCCTTCCAAGCAAACTGAGACCCATTAAACCATTGAGCTACGCCAATCCCAAATTCCAAGACATTGAAAACAGTTTTAATTATATTCCACAGGTGGATTTTTGAAGACCCACGTACGACAGCATCACATCGACTTCTCAAGTCTTCCTTCACCATTCTTCCATAACATTCCACTTCGCCCGCGCAACAGTTAATTTCCTCTTGAATTTCTCTCTTTGCTTGAGCAATGGACGGAAGTACAATCCGAGAAATGAAATCTTTTGTGTCATCACACTTGGCTTTCAAATGATCATGATAAGTTTTCAAGGCTTCACGTCTATTCACTTCCAAGCTTGATTCTTTCAGTCGATTTATTGTATCTTTGATGATATCAAAGTACCCCAAAAGATTAATCACTTGTGCTCCAGTAGAGCAAGGACCTTGATCATGATGCTCCTTTAAAACAAGTACTTTACTGATAGACTGAGCATAAAGTAATTTGATGACTTGCTTAATATCTTCATTTACTGCCAGTTCTCCTAACCTGATCAAAGAAACATGGCTATGGATTCTGCCTTGAAATACTTCATGTTCTCGAATCATTAAATCAAAATCATGAAAGTTTCTTGACTTGAGTTCCAACTGAAGCAGTTCTTGTGCTAAGGACTTGACCGACAATTGTGGACACCCAAACTTCAAGTCAATTTTCTCCAAAAATTGTCTTGTCACCGATAAATCCCCGTTATCGCTTTGACTCATGTAAAATTTTCGTAATCCTTTAATCACAGTTTCCTTCAAATCAGGTTTACATTTTTTCGGTGTAGGTTCTTCCCGATTTATTGAGTTGGCTCCATCTCTCCCTGGCTTGCCATCAGGGGCAAATGTTCGTTCATTAATATATTTTACTTTTGAACCAAATAATCCCCGAGTCTTCTTAATTCCATATCCGTTTTTACCCCCTGTTCCCCCAACTCCTCCATTTCCATCCCTGCCATGTTTACCAGGCTCTTTAAAAACCTTAACGCTACCGTCCTGTTTTCCCAGTACAATAATCTCAACAGAACCTCCATGACCTGGATATCCACCAGCCCCACCATCCCCCCCGTTGCCACCGGATGTTCCCAAAGCTCCTGCCAAATAATTTTCCCCCTTACTCAAATACCTTGCTTTAGCGCAGCTTCCCTTCTCTCCATCACAACCATCCCCACCGTCTTGCCCATCCCCTCCATTTCCACCTCGCACATTTACTGTCAATCCTGATGCATTTATAATTTCGTCACAAATCAAATACAAATGGCCCCCATTACCTCCAGCTTTTCCTGGTAATCCATTTTCACCATCTTGACCATCTATTTCTCCATCTTCAGCAAAAGAGTCGAAGTTATTTTCCCCCGGTTTCCCTTCTAAACTGATAACTCTGTTTCCAACAATTTCTATAATTGGAGCAATCAATGTGATCTCCAGTTCTCTACCAAGATGATCGTAGTAATCCTGGTCCAAGAAAATTCGCTGTGTTGCAAAAACGTGATTCTGTTTCAAGCCGCTTCTGTGGTCATTGTAAATAATTTGACTGAATTTGACCAAATTTCCCGTTATTTGAATAAGTTTGTGGGAAATCACTTGAACTTCAATATTCGCAAAAGGAAACTTGACCGTTTCGTTGGCAAGTGATATTTTTTTTGTAAGAGAACTTGTTTTGATAGTGTTGATTTTATGGTCGATCTGGTCTATATTTCTCCTATTATTTTGAAGATCAGCAGCGGCCGGTTTTGGAAATATTTTCTTTTTGATTGTCTCATGAAATGGTTTACAATTCACTTCACTTTGTTGCTGGTCAATTTCAAAAAATCTTGAGATTTCCATGAGAAATGTAAGCTGCATAAAATATGTGGATAGCTTGTCACATAACTCGTTGTAACCCAATTCACTTTTAGTGAGTTTAGTGAATTCTTCAAATGAACCGGAAGAAATGCAAAATTCAGCTGCATTTCCAATTCTCTTTACCAAGTATTCAATCTCATGGAATGTACGGCGTTTCGGTTGAGTTTTTACTTCACAAGAATAATGTTCCCGTACAGAATTCAAAGCGGAAGGAATAAGCTGGTTAATTTTGTAAATCAACTGATGACGCAAACGACCAAAAATGATAGTGAAATTTTGGCCTTCATGAACTTTCTTAAAAGTCGAAAGAAAGTTCTTTCCGGATATTTCGCGATCGAATCGAATGTGACATATTTCTTCTTGGAATTTAAAGATTTTGATTCCAGATGGAGACTTAATATTAACCAGGCATTTTACCGTTCCATCCCAGTGATATTTTTGTTGTTGATGGACTATCAGAAACTTGATTATACCCGAATTGACTAGGTTTACAAAATTCGAATGAAGTTGTAGTTCTGGAGAATTGATTTTTTCAAGAAGATTATACTTAATGAATTTATGCCAATCCGCGCAAACATTCCAAATTTCTTCATACTCTTTGTTGGTAGGTTCATCTTCTGCATCTTTAACTACAACCAACCCAAAGCTTATTTGATTACGTATGAGAAATTCATTTAGAAGATGTATAGCTGGACACGAAAATATTGTTGATGACCACTTCTTGATCTGGTCGTAATTTTCAATTGCGGGAACTAGTTCTGGATTCATCAACTTGTAGGAAATAAAGATAAGCACCTTCACAAATTTCACTTTTTCCAGGTATTTGTTGAGAATGACTAAAGATGTAAATATGGAATCAGTTTGGG
>JAQIWN010002384.1:0-16084 GCA_034699025.1 Entomobrya cf. arborea Gr-Col-00668 | reverse complement strand
TATATGTACATTATATATTTATGTGCTATGTTTGCGTGTGAAAAAAACGGACATTCTACTTGTGGTTAAATTACTGATTTTTTATAGATAATCCAAATACATAGAAAATTTAGCCAGGACACCTGTCGGTCAACACCTGCTACCCCACTTGCATCAAACTCGAAGATGATTTAATGAAATCTCGTTTTTGCATTAAGCTACGGTTATCGAATAAATTTGCATAAAATCAATTTCTATATATAGAGATTTTTCAAAGTAAATCTACCTCGTTAAATTAAACGTGAGAGTCGCTATTGGGACACCAACCATGAAATAAAGTTCAGATTGTGCTGCAGTATTTGATTCTTTGAGATTGGCTAAGCTAAATTTAATTAAAAATTTCGAATTCAACTCAAATCCAAAACTTCCATCATTTACTACAATCTCTAACGTTTGTCACATCTTTTACAATTTTTTTATAAAGTATACCGGTAATTCGTAACAGCTTTTATTGAAAACATTTAATCTGGAATACAATACAACGCCTTTTTAGGGACATGCATTTCCGATTTCTACTTTCACTCTTCCATGATGACATGCATAATATCCTCCTACATGTCATCTATCTATCTATCACTATCATGATCTAATTGAAAAATCGTGTCAAAATTCATTTTTATGGTTAGAGATTTCAAAGCGCTCAGTTTCAGCTTGCTAGCTCCCAAACAAGTATACAATACACAAAGTACATGATCGTGAAGTATGCATACGTACGCTACGCGTACGGATTATGCTGTATGAATAATTTCAAATCCCAATACTCAAGCACAACATTATTATCTGAATGGTAATGGTAGAGCATTGGTGAAAGTAAATCTAATCCAAAATAATATATTTGTCGAGTACATAGTATAGCCGGTTATGTGAGCCCGAGCCCTGAAGTGGGAAAACAAACACAAGTGGAGGCAATGTTTTTTAATAACAAGACCAGGACGGCTAAAATAATGATACCTCGTCATCTTTAAAAATGTATAGAAGCAAAATGTTATGACCAGAACTTGTTGATAATGTAAATTTCAAGAGTGTTAAATAAATAAAATATTCATTAAGAAACCTCCTTTCTCTGGTTTAATTACATTTTAATACAAATGACCAATGAATAGTGAATGAGTTCATACAAACCGGGGAAAGTACTCAAAATTCTTGACAAGAAAATGACAAAATGGAAATAACCAAAAAGAAACCAGAGAGAGTCCCATGTCTCATCTTTAATAATTTTTTTATGACTTTACCTTAAAAAAATGTGTGTGTCCCAGTAACAGCTACAGGAGCAGGTATTCCCAACGTGGAACTTACTAACTAACAAGAGAGTCAGTATTTTTTGGTTCACAAAAAAGTGCAAGTTTCTTTAGAAGAAAGGCAGTCAAACAGCAGCCTCAAAAGAAAGTAGGAGAAAGACAAGATCTGTGTTTTTCATAGGTCGTTGTCGTTGCGTTGTTGTGAAAGTACTACTGCTCCCACCACAACCACTACAACTTTTATCTGTGTGTGTATATCAGAAAATGAGGGAAATCGAAGAAAATATATCGCGTATAATCGCAAATGTGTGTGTGTGTGTGGTAGCAACGTGTAAAGAGAACTCCTGAGACCAGCGAAAATGTTGATACATGAAGAAAAAAATGTGTTGGCTTTGGCTTTATAGTTTTGTGCGTTATTTTGTGTGAGAAAGGAGTCAAGTAATGGGAAATAACGGTAGCTAGAGTGAGAATAGAAGACTACTGAACTGACTACACACACACAGACGACCAAAAGGAGTGATGGTAATGATGATGATAGAAGTAAGTGGTAGTACTAACAACATCAGTTTCAAAAGAAGGAATATACGGAAATAGTGAAAACTAGCAGTGGTGGTGGTAGTTATAATAGCTGCGGAGAAAGACGGAGTCGAACATATAAAACTATCGATCCAACTCTGAAACCTCAACTGGGCAAAGATTCTCAATTCATATGACTTTCATCTGTCCTGCTCTCGCATGCTGCTTGATGCCATGCCAGGGAAGAAAAATAAACGTACCTCTTCTCTCTCGCTCTCTTCTTTTCTCTTTTCTCTCTCTCTCTACATTACATTTACTTTTTAGAGTATAGCACACACATAATAATAGACCGACCCTTTTTAGATAGTGTACATTGTAGTGCATATGTGAAGAATGGAAAAGAGAGACAGAGAAAGCACTCTATTCAGAAGAGAAGAGAAGTGAAGTAGCAGCAGGAACAACAAGACAAGAACTAAAACCTTTCTAACCTAGCCAGTCACTAAAACTCGGCCTTCTTCCGTTGTGGGAAAAAATGAGTTATAAAAACAACCCTATCTTGTATCTTGCCTTGGCCATTTCCTTTTTTTCCAGCAGGGTGTACATGTCTCTCCATTTAGGTAGTTTCGTCTTTTATGCCGGAGAGAAAATATCTTTTGAGTCTTATCTAAAACGGTTTGTGTAGTGCTTTTACAGCAAATCAATGGTGATATGGCGATTCTTGAAAAATGATAAAAGTAGGGAGACATGAGTGAAGTGAGATGACTGCTTAAGATGAGAAGAATAGAGAGATAAATATGGTGAAAGTAGCGGAAAAAAATGAATTCATCATAGTCAGATAGAATATAAGTTATTTATTACAATATGCAAGCTATGTAAGTAAATATGCACAAAGTTTGATGTGACAACGAGAAAATGAAGGTTTACTTTAAGAGGTATGGATGGATGAGTACTTTTTTGTGCATAATTTCATCAAATTTGATGTTTATGGATGGAGACTTGAACTTCATCCCAGGAAGTTAAACTTCTTGTATAATGCTAAGAGCTAAGCTTTTAAGTATGGTTACTGATAAATGAGCAACGGTTTTTCATCCCGCCAACGCTTCCCGACATGGAACGAAAGTTAATGATTTTAATTTTAAGCATTTTGCTATCGTGCTAGTATAATTTGTAGCCGATTTTGTTCAAAATTGCAAATTCAATTAATTTTGATTACGGAAGCAGCCCGTTACGTTGTCACTTTCGTCACAAATATAATCGTTTAGATAAAATAATATCCAAATATGAAACAGGGTACTGTACCCCTCACCCCCATATTGGCCTGAGGTAAGTATGGGAAATCTTCGAGAAGTGAATAGCTCTTTGTAACTTGTTGTTAAGAACATTTTACACAGTAATTCTAATAACTAGTTGTTTTTCAGTTTAAATTTTCGATTATATAACGCCGTCCTTGCATACAGAGTTGTACGATTTTATATTTCAAGTAGCTTTTCAGAAATAACTGACCGAAAGTCAGAAAACGTGTACAACGACTTCATTTGCTAATTCGTTCACATCTAATCTCTGATCTCAAAAGAACATCATCATCAAATTGAACAGTCATTGCTTCCTTTATGTTTTGCGGGTTGCCGATCCTCATGTACTAATGTGTTGTCTGCTGTTACGAAAGTATTTTTATTCTTCTGCCGTTGTTGCGCTAAACGTTTAGGTTACAGGAGGTGGGACAGAAGGGAAAATAAATTATGTGCTAAATCATTGTATGGGTGGATGTATAAAACAATGATTTTTCCTTGTGTGTGGTAGAATTATCATCAAATGTAGCAGCTTACAATAAACACCAAACAAAAAGTTATGAAGTTATGAAAACCCATGTACTTGCTTCTTGGTCCAAGAACGTGAACGAGGACTTTGTAACACTGAAAAAAGGTCATATAGTCATAGTCATAATCATAATATATCCAATCCAAATGAATTAAAAAAAGCTGTAGTAATCCGTACCGAAATTAAACTTTCTTCTCTTTAGTTTTCTATATTGTCCTTATTACTTATAATTGGTTTATGTGCATTCAATGCGCTGAAATATAAGTAAACAGCGTAATCAGATCAGGAACTGTTCAGTATTGGTATTGGAAAATTCTTCTCGATTCAAAGATTGATATCACCGATTAAATCATTTTATTTCCTAACCTGAGGTAATTCATATGTTTTCAAATAAGCAAACATCTAAAAACTCTTACATTATGACATATTACCCTAAATTTTACCTACAATTTTGCGACTCGAATGCAATGTAATAATAAAATGTAGTTCAGTACTTTCATTCTCATTCCCAAATGATCGCTTTCATATTTGTGCATGAACCTACGATGAAAGACAACTCCCGTGTATTCCCAATAATTCCCGTGTATTTATTTACTATCAACTATTCATCAACTATTGTTAGAAAATTGACAGTTTAATTAAACGTTGTCATCTAGTGTGATCGAACATGTCGCATTGCATTTTTTGCAAACAAGAGAAAACTTGCGCTGCAGCTGTTAGCCGAAGTTACGAATTTGTATGAATAATAAAAGAGAAGCAAGATAAATAAGAGAATAATTGTGAATTTTTTAAATCGAAATTGTATGCCCTAATGTCTATACAAATGTTGAGCTTGTATTTTTTAAAATTTAATTCGTAGGAATCAGTTATGTACATTAGTTTAAATACTTTGTATTTCGTCTCATGTAGCCCCATACCATACCCAATTTATCATTTTATGTCTTATATTTGGGAATTTAATACTGAAAACTTTGATCAGCAAGTCATCTAAGTAAATACTGTTTGCAGTTTTACAAGTTTGCTGAAATTTTTGAATTTTTTAAACGCTAAATTCAGGTACTTGAAGATACTTTGGAACTAAAAACTCTAGTCTTGTGGCCTTGTGGCTAACACTTTCACTAAAAAAATCGGAGAGCAATTTGTTGTAGATTGTGAAAACTTATTGCATCTTTAAGTCCCTCACAGCACAGCGCTAGCCACTAGCACACCTTCATTCACTTACTTGGGTAGGTCATCGTCACTCTTATTCTGAAGTATGCGTTCCTCACACCTAAAGGGTCCTTGAGTAAAACACTTATTTGTGAAAACGCTGTTCTTGCAAAATGATGCATGCACAATGTACATGCTTATTTATTTGTTATGCATGTCAATACATTGCAAATGAAAAGCCATAGGTATAGACGGAGACGCAAACGTTGCAAACACATTACTAACATTTTTTTCAACTAATTAAAAGATGTTGACAAAGTCATCTTACAAACGTTGTTTTGTGATTAGTGATAGTGATGCTGAATGTGAATGATATTCTATAGTTAAATCTATAAACACACGTCCCGTTTGTGTTTTAAAAATGAGAAGTTGGCATTTCAATGAAAAGCAACATTTTGCAAAGTGATATTGTTTACCTCATATATAATCAAAAAATTAGCGATTTATTTTGTAACTAAAAACAAAAGTTAATATAAAATGCGAGAAAATACAATTTGTCAATTTGTGTTTCAGATACATAGCATATTATTCATGTCAGGGTATCTTCACTTCTAATGTACTCCCCAGTATCCGCTTGATGAAAACAGACAATAGCGCCGGGGTCCGCATGCCGGCATTCTGATGTGGATTTTGCTGCAGTTCCGAAACCCTAAAATTAAAATAATATCATGTCATTTAACACAACAAATCTCATTTATGTATCTTGTAAATATTTGAGTTTCAAAATTACTACATGTCTATAATAATTACCAGTGGAATATCGCCCATAGAATACACGACTACGCCACTGTATTTTAGCATGCTTTCAGATACTCTTCCGATTCCTGATTTCATAACATGATGTCCATAAAGAAACTGCTGTTCTGCAGACGGTTTCAGCCAAATTTTAGCCTAAAAATGGCCATGAATAAAAATAATTTAACACACAAAAAATCCCAATAAAAATTATTACACTTTTGATTCGTTATACTTTTTAAAATCTTACTTTAGCATAAGGAGCAAGGTAATCTAAGGCTGTCACATGGAGTCTGAACTTCTTCGTCTTCGTGAATTTACCTAGACAAGTTCCTAAACAGATTAGGTTATCCCTGGAAATGTTTCCAGCTTTTTTCATAATTTCTTCCGAGACATAGTACACTCGCTCCCTGTGTAATCTGAAGCAGTACTGTCCATCTGGTCTGTCAATCAATATCTTGATGTTTTCACCAATGCTAAAAAAATCACATAAAAAGTTAAAACTGAATTAATCATCATCTCATCATCAATCGATCCCAAAAAAATATATCTGCGGACCATATACAATATATATTTTATTCAGACTTACTACTTGGCAAGTTTTTCAAAGAACAATCTTGTTTCCTCTTCCGTCAAAGGACGCATTTTGGAAATTAAGAATAGTTGTCAATTAACTCAACACAAATAGATACTTAAAACGTGGTTAACTACTGATAAACCAATGTCAACAAAAACAACTAGTTAATTTCCCGAGCCGAGCCAGTTTTACTTCACTAAACTGAAAGCACTGTGTACATCAACTGATTAATTTCACAAATAAAAATGTTTTTAAAAGCTTCTAGTCAGACAGTCAAGTCAGGTGTTGCATGTTGTTGGTCCATGTGCTATGCATGTTTAGGCGTTTCTGAACACCACAACATTTGTATTGTGAAATGACACAACAAATTAGATGCTCTTTACCCCAAAATCAACGCGGCCTCCTTTTTGATTCACGTGGGGTTTACGCTACTAATGCTTTATGCCTATGCTTCGTTTACGTCTCTCTTTCTTCTTATCTATCCACTATCAGCTTGCTTGAGACGCAGACGAGAAGTAAAATTTGGGTTTCGGATGGATGAATTCTCAAGGAAAATAGAGCTGTCCATAAGCTACGGCTCCACACAACTAACAACATGAAGTCAAATGGGAACTGTTCTGATCTCCAAAAGGTGGGCCTTGTTTAATGAATGCTCCCTTCCCGGTCCCGGGGTCTGCTGAATCAAAAATACATTGCTGCCTGTGTGTGTATTTATGTAATGTACATGTTTTGAGTTTTGGTCACTTGAGCTTGAGAGATCACACTTTCAGTTTAATTCAGTCAGAGGGAGGATAACCGATAACCTAATTAACTTAACTATTTCTAACTTAATTACTAGTGACTATGAGAAAGTACCCAGATATTTTTATTTTCCAATAGTCGTAGGAGTGAATTTCTTGTCCTCTCTGTATTTTGTATCCTTATGTAATTTGTAAATTGTGATAATAGAAATTATAGAGTTTTATATGTTTATGTCTTGACTTGACAGCTAAACGTAGCCATAACCTCTTTGGTTAAAATGCATAAGAACTGAACTAATCTTTCAGGGTACTTACTTTTTGGATACGGAAGAATAATATTATGTTTGTAAACAAACATAGGTGTATCTAATTTTGTTTCTGAGGATATTTATAAGGATAGTAAACAGTGATAAAAGTGCTTCATGAAGCCTGGCTATTTAGAAATTCTCCTTTAGTCAGAAATATCAAGGATATCGTAGGTCAGCAGGTCATAGGGCGTGGGGGTTTGGGTTGGAGTCAGTGGAAATTTTGTGATGAGTCAACAAATATCGTAACAATGGCTGAAGAAAATGTTGATCTGTCACTCAACTTGGAAAACCTCCTTTCCCCATTTTCCTATGAACCCGAAATCCCTCTGCCAAAATCAATTCCGGAAGTGCCGGGTGGAATGTATCTGTCAGGATTCGTTTCACTGGGTAAGAAAGCATTATAGTATCTGTTTGCAGTGTCGTTTATGACTAAACGTAGTGTGGAACTTTGACCATGACTAATTTTCTGTTTTTAGATTGCACATGGGGATGCTGCTTCAACAACTCGGTTGTCAAATGCTTTCCAGTCGGCAGATATTTCGAGGATTATCATACCAGTTTTGCTGTAAATTCTACCAATACTTCTGTTGCTGTGTCTTCAAGCAGCTATAGTTTCACTGGGGGTCACATAACTTGTGCCACGGAGTTGGCAATTCATAATCCCAAAATTTCATCGGGTACGCGAAAATTATTGTTAGGCATTTCATACATTGGGGACAACAATAATAGGGAAGTGAGAGGAGCTGTAGTTTTATTCGACCCGATTCGCTGCGCACCGATGAAATGGATTGAAATTCCTGAGCCGGTATTTTAATTTACGATTATGTTTTACAAATTTCACAATTCTGAAGGTTATTTGACGGTTAAATTATTAACTGTATTTTTTTAATTATTTAAATTCTACAGGTCAGTAGTATAACTGTTCTAAGTCACTTTGAAGAAGGAGGAAGCAATCGTCCATTCTTCAATGAAACTATGATGGCAATGGTGGGCATTGCTGCTGTTGGTCTTCGTGGTGGATCTGTTATTATCATTGATTTGGGATTGGATGATCCTAATTTATCTGTTGTGCCATCATCAGACGGAAGAAACGTGTCGGATTTAACATATCGCTTACTATACGTCAATCCTCACGAGTATGTTATTGCCACCAAACGACACAATGCCGTATCGAAGAGAAGTTTAATTGCATTGAAATTTACAAGTAAGGATTTCAGTAAAGCTTGGGACAAATATAATCTTAAAATAGTTGCTCTTTATAAAATCATTGAAATCTTTTTTAGATGAACCAGAAGACGAAGTGGTTACGGAGGCCTTTCATTACTGTAAACCAAATGGAGAAAGCATTTTGGTACTTCATAAGAATTCTGTCGCAGTAACGTGTCTGGAATATGTGCCAGCTACAGGGTCATTGCTTGTGGGATTCACTTGCGGAGGATTTCAAATTTGGACAGTCAATAATATGGAGTTGCAGTAAGTGCTAATTTATTGCAGGGATAAACTTAGCTCAAATTATTCATTTTTGTAACATTTTTGCTTTTTATGTTAAATATAATAGGTATAGCTCGGAGCCTGTACATGTATCAGGCGATTCTTACTTGCATGTGTACGACTTCCGTTTTCAGCAACCTGTTGATGACCCGAGAAATTATTGCTACCTTTGGGTCATGTATGGCAATAAATCAGCAGAATGTACAACTGCTCACCTTGAACTTCATTGTCTTGTATATGAGTGGAAAAATTACGCTGAGAACTTTGGATATATTTATGATGTATGTGGCCACGAATGTTGTCGTATTTTTTATATCTTAAAACAATTGGTCAACATGTACTTTGTTCATGTTTTTAAACAGGGGTTTAAACAATGCGCTAAGGTTATGACAGTTCCATTGGACGATGTTTTTCTTCAAATCGATAGTGAAAACGATGATAGTAGTATGCGTAGCAGTGCACGGCCTATTCGGATTTGGACACAACCTGATAGTGATCTCATGTATTGCGCATGGGAAGTGGGGAGGGGTGGAATTTTTTATATAGGGGCATTTGACCTGAATCAATGGTATTCAAACCATACGGCTAAACAAATTTACCACAACCCCGACAGCGGCTTATGTCCGTACTGGGTAGCACTCCCTGTGGATATTCCAGGTACTAGCTTTTTAAGTTTTATGGAAATAATGTTGAGCTAAAAAGGACATGCACCATATCAATATAACATTTATTTTATTATTTGTTTTACAAGATGTTTCAAATTTTGTGATGGATGTGCGAATAATGCCGAAAACAATGATGCGCTGGGAAAATCCTCACAACAGACAAGATGTGCACTTATACCCAGCGTCAGTTTCTTTCCGTAAGACTAACTGGCTAACTTCCATTATAAATTTTTGAGACTGTCAAGTTTATATTAAATACTAACGGTACTTCTATTGATTGGATTACTTGCTAATTCGATTGCGATCCGATCCGACTTTTTTTTGTTATTTAGGCGCAGTCTGCTTAACCAACACCGGAGTTTATGCATTTGAACATTTTAGCATTCAAGAGAAATTAGTCCGAAAAGTATTGAAGGATGGCCCGTCGTTAATGATTCAGCCTAAAAGTCTTAAACATTGTTTTGTGAGGAACGGATTGGAGCCAGTGCATACCCATGTTTACGGTGAACATCTATCTCAAAAGGTGAGCTTATTCAGTATACTTTCACAAAATTGTTGATTTTCACTGATCTTAGTAGTTAATTCAACGGTAAAAATTCTTGTTTGTTTCGTGTTTTGCAGGATCGAGATAGATTTTTTATTTTTTCCGTATTGCTGGAACATAAACGGACGCCAGCAATAATTCGATTAGCCGACGCTTGGCTGGACGGATCTCACGCAAATGTAGGGTGTACGGTTGATCTCATTATTACCTGGATTGGACACTACATGGTTGCATTACGTGGTCTAGCAGACGAACATTGGCATAATCTCCTTTCTTTTGCCGATTATACACTTCCTCCGGAAACTGTCCGTTTTATTAATTTTTCCAATTTTGCGTGGACGTCATTAGAAAAGTTACTGCTGGCTTTGATGGGACCATCGGAAGTATACTCGGGTATGTTATTTTCCATCCACTTTATCTGTATGGAGTTCCATAAGCAGTTAATTTAACGATGAAATGATTGTTTGACGTTTAGTTAACCGACAAGAGAGAGAAGATATGAGAATTGGGCTAGGAAAACTAAAGCAGTACTCGGCTGCATTGCTTATGATGTACAAAGCGAAGTTGTTACCCGAAGTAGATGGTTCATTTATTAGAAATCTAACCGAGCACTACAATAAGCGGCGACAGGAATCTAAAACTGCGCTAGAAACTTGCATATACCTAGATCCCCAATACAAAACGGTAAACTTTAAACAACCTACTCATTCAGTCCTGGCTGTTATCATTGCTATCATATTCTATGTATCACGTATGCTCATATATATTATATTCTTCCTATATTTAGTTACATCCGTTGATGATTGATTACCTTATGGAAGGTCTAATCAACCAAGAAGAGTTGCGTGAAGAATGGAACATTGAAGAAGGTCAACCTTGTTATCCACCTCAACATGTGTCATATATAGTTAAAATGTTCATGTGGGAGAATGCAGATCCTAAAGCCGTTGCCCGAGTGTTCATGTATTTCCTTTTCGATTTGAGCTTTTTCCCTCAAAATCCTTCAACCATGAGCAATAACAGGTATGCAGACAAATTTATTCCGATGAATCAGATCTCGATTTTTTATTTTTTATTTTCCGTGCATGTGTATCAGTGAAATATTTTTGCTTTTTTTGATTCAGCTTTGAAATCGAAAGGAAAGTCCGTGGGGATTTCAAAGCAGTCATGGACTTTGCTGCTTATGAATACCAAGAAGTTCTAGGTTTTTGGTTGCTGGATCGTGGAATACCTGATGAGATTCTGATTCACTTGAAAGAAAATGAGAAGTTGTATCAAAATGATGAATTGCCTTGGTGTGCTGCTACTGTCGCTTTAACTTCAGCGGGGTACGGAAGTGATGTCGCAGAATTACTCTCAAGATCTTGCCCAGTCGGTCTTGCAAAGTAAGTTGAATCATTATCTTCAAAAAATTTGCATTAAAAATATCAAAATGTAGAGCAGATAAGTAACTGGATAATCATTTGATATTTTAGGCTACTTTTCAGTCTGATGACTTCGACTACCAGCAACTATACTTCACTAGCTGAGCTGATGGTATCGAATAACTTCAATGCAAGTAATGATCTGTTACAACAATTCTTTGAAAGTAAGTATATTTCACGTAAGCAATGATTGGAAAAAACTACAGGCAGTTGCATTACCGTTCCAGCCATAAATGTGTCTCTTCTGCTTTCTCCCTTTAGTTTCAGAAGGGCGAGATCACTTGGGGGAATTCATTAGAGCGAAGTCGAAGGAGCTTCCAGAAGGAGTAAAGCGAGCCCTACTAGCATTTCTCAACAGTTCCAACTCAGTGAAACGGCTCTCACAGTTATTGATGTATTACGTTCATACTGAAGACTATAAACAGTTGCAAAACGAATTTTCTCGGGTACGGGAATTACTGCGGCATCGTTCGTTGTCCGAAATAGATCGTAAAATATGGGGATTCCAAGAGACTTACATCAGTCACCTCCTCAAAACCACCAAAGGAAGTTTGGTTAATCAGTTCCTTCGTACTCAAAGTTCACCAAATGGTAATACTAATGAAAAAATATGTTTTGGATAGTTAGTCACAGCCGTATGTTTGCTCAGTGCTCATGACATGGCATAACCAATTAAATTTGTTTTCAATTTAAATTTTTCCACAGTTCGACCTATGCAGTCAACAATTAGCATAAAAGCGGTTCCATTAGATACTAGCTCTCCGGAGGAAATTTCGGGTCGCCCCACAAATGAGCCGAGATTACCTCCTCATATTCGACGAATTAAACTGAGTGAAACTATTGTACAGGATCCACTCAGTCCTTTACGTCGGTACGCTGGTAGAATCGAAAGTGCTGTTACAAATCCTTCAGCGTCTAACGTTGGCAAGGAGGACATTAACATTGCAAGACAATTTACATCAAGAAAGTCGATATCTCGTCGTTCGTTTTCATTATCCATGTCAAGAAATTTAATTGCTAACAATGGTCATACGTCCTTCAACGAATCTGTAACAAATGAAGATAAAATGAATATGACTGCGAAGAATTGTCAAATTGATCTCATGAGTTTATTGAAGACGCCAGCTTTTGATCACCGTATCGATAACAGACAGAGAACAAGTTTTATCGTCCTTGATCAAACGACCTCTCAGCCATTAAATGAAAGTGCAAGCCAGCATCCTCCACCACATTCTATTATGAAGGTATGTAAACATGATTTTTGCGTAACGCTGTTGTTTTTCGGGCATACTATTTAAATATTTCGTGTATAACCAAAAATGAATACTAATATATTATTTAAATTGTAGGAAACTGATCCCACCAAACCCAAGGTCGCCAAAAAGGTGGAGTTGCGGTTTGAAAACCTTTCATTGTCATCGGAGGAAGGCGATGAGAAAAATGTAACTGTTTACGAGGACGCTGATGACGTTATGGAAGACGATAATAATCTGGCAAATACGGCATTTGAGGCTAGTTTTAGTAGTGCCACGGATGACAAGTCGTTGTTCGGAAGTGAGTCTGTTGGAGATGTTAGTCTTCCAGTTATTGAGGAGGAGGAAGAAGGAGAAAGTACCGGATCCAAAACTCCCATCAGAGAAGCTGAGCCCGAAGTATTTGAAAAGGGAGATTCTCCAAACCAATCATTTAGAAGGGAAACTCGTTCTACATCAGGAACCCCAAGGAAAGAAATGTCAGTAGAAGCAGTTGTTATAGACGAGCCATCTCCATCAAGTTCACCAAAGCCCCCGGAAACGGTTTTACCTGATTCCCCAACCAGGTTAAGAGCTCTTAGATCTTCACGGTCTACAACACCGATTGTGGAGGCTGTTGCAGAAGTGGGTGATAATACGGCGAATACAGCATCAGATGAGTCAGAAAGCGTTAAAACACTACCTAGAAGTAGAAGAAGTTCGCGCTCAAGAACACCCATCAAAGCAACTGAAAATATTTTGGTGGACGAAAGTAAACTTGGGATCACAATGTTTGAAGCAAGTGTTGCTGACAAGTCGTTGTTCGAAACCGAATCTGTAATCGATAAAAGTCTTACAATCATTGAAGAAGAAGAAGAGGGAGAAAGTAGGCCTACTTCAGCAGCTTCTGTTGAAGGGGCTGTGGTAACTGGGACTGAGGAACCTCCGAACGAATCAGTGAGAAGGGAAACTCGTTCCTCTGCAACTACGTCTCAAGACGTATCAATGGAAGAAGTTGTGGATGAAGCAACAACAAGCGCCTCACAGCCATCCGCCCTTACTACTAAAAAGAGAACAAGGAGTTCCACTCGATCCACAACAACAACGCCAACAAAGGAACCTGTTTTTCGACCTGATGAAAATGTTGGATCAGAGGAGTCTGAAAGTGTTGAACTATCTCGTCGAACCAGAAGAAACTCACGTTCTAGAACACCAACCAGAGTTACGGAATCAGTTGAACCATTGGAGCCTCCAAGGAAGTCTTTGAGAAGGGAAACTCGTTCCTCAGCTACTCCGTCTAGGGAGGCATCCACGGATGAAGTTTTTGTGGATGATTCATCCACTTCTTCAAAGATATCCAAATCATCCGAAACTGAAACTACTACGAGTAAAAAACGAAAACTAAGATCTGCACGATCTATAACACCTTCGAGAGAAGCGGTCGCGGATCAAGCTGTTGATTTAGATGAGTCAGAAAATGTCAAATCATCGCCACGTCGTAGCAGACGAAGCTCACGTTCGAGAACGCCTACTAGAGTTGTTGAGGTAGCTGAAAATGAAGAACCTGCAAGCAAATCTTTAAGGAGGGAAACTCGTTCTTTGACAACACCATCTCGAGAAACTATTGTGAGTGATGCGGCTGCAGATGATGATGCACAATCTGTTTCTTCAAGGTCATCCAGAATATCGGACTCGGGAACCAAGAAAAGAAAGCTTAGGTCTACTAGATCTACAACACCGTCGAGGGATACTATTTTTGTAGAACCAGATCCTCAGGATAGTTTTGGTGACGAAGAAAATGTTACTTTACCATCTAGAAGACGAAGTTCACGTTCGAGAACACCCAGTAGAGTTTTTGAGGTTGAAACTGAAGAGCCTCCAGCAAAATCGTCGAGGAGGGAAACTCGTTCTTCAACTACCCCATCTCGAGAAATGCCTGTTGATGAAGCTGTTCCAGATGAAACTACAGTTTCATCAAAACCATCGGAATCCACCCCTAAAAAACGATCACTTCGATCTACAAGATCAACAACACCGACTAGAGAACCCGTTGCAAATGTTAATGATGAGTCAGAACAAATTAAAATGCTAAGTCAAACCAGCACTACGACTAAACGAAGTACACGTTCTAGAACACCTACACGAGTAGTTGAAACAACAGAAACTGAAGAGTCTCCCAGCAAATCCTCAAGAACAACTCGTTCGTCTAGAACTCCATCCCGAGAAGTTTTAGCTGACGAAACCATCACAGAAGAAGACACAAGTTCCACAAAGTCATCAAAACGTAAAAGTAAACGCAAAAAACCTGTTCCTGCACCCGAGCCTGCTACGTCATTTACATTTGAAATAACTCAGGAAGACATGGAAGAGGATGATGAAGAAGAGGAAGAAGAGGTTGTGATGCCATCGACTTCGAAAGGGAAAAACAAAGCGGCAAAACCAAGAAAAACTCGGAAACGTGGCTTGAAATATTTTCAACATCATCAAGACTTGTCTACTGTTATTGAAGATTCTGGAACGGATGTATCAGAGACCACATCTGTGTCTCTGTTTGAAGCTACAGTTATTCCTACGAAGGGTGAGGTTGACCCTGAGCCGCCAAAAAGTAGAAGAATTAAAGGAATCAAAATGCGACCTGTGGAAGAACCTGCAGAGCCAGAAGATATTGCACCTTCTAAACCGTCTAAAAGACGCAAAGCTGCAGCCGTTGTAGTTGATTTTGACGAGGATGATGATGATGATTTAGACAACCAGTCTGTGGTGTCTTCACTGAGCACGCGCAGTACTGGCAGCAGGAGGAGCACTGGGTCAACAAAAGCAAAGACTTCACGTCGAAAACGTACCTCTAAGAAATAAACCACTTCAGATGTTCATTTTGAATTTAAATAGCTTTATATCCGAGCGTTGTTTTGTTCTCAAGATTTACATGTTAGGAAAACGTGTTTGTGTTCAGCTCACTTATGAATCAGTGATATTTTCTGACCAATTTAGTAGTAAATATATAAATTATGTAATAATAAACTTTAACTTTGATTCCGGTTATTTTCAAGAATTGCCTGGTGCATTAAATTTACTTTTATTGAAAGAGGATTTGTGCGTTAAAAATATACTGATAACAACTTGAGGTAGCATTGAAGGCATCTAATGTTAAGGATTAATTAGAAGTCTTTTGTAATAAAAAAATGAACATAAGATTAAATGGCATATTATAAATACTGAATGTTGTAACGTATTGTAGTAAAAGTGTATTTCATCTAGTACATAATATTAAAATTTGATAACTTTTCAGTGTTGATTAAAAAATTAAAGTTCACTGTTGCATTCTTTTCACTGACTAAGGCACGCTATTTTATTTGGGTGGAGAGTCCCATTCTTCAAATGTGCTATCATGTCCTTGTGTTTGGGAAGGAGGTGCATCTTTGTCTTTGGTGTGATCCACGGAAGTTGCTACAACTGGCTGATCATCTAGGCGAGATGTAGATGTAGCAATTCTACAGCATCATAAAAGTTTACAAAATTAAAATCAGTATTCATGGACGTGACATAAT